>JAQGAZ010000104.1:0-104001 GCA_034692225.1 Polydesmus complanatus
ATTTTTTTTATATTTATTGAATTAACTAAGAACTTATTTTTTTACCCAAAAAACTCTCTGAGTTTTTCTTTAAAATGACACCATTTTTAAGTCTTTAGCTTTGCTAGTTTTTTTTTTATTCCAATTCTTTATCGTCAAGTACCTTCTCGGACACCCGGTATTTGTTTATTTTTTCCTATTTTTTAAAAGCTTTCATTTACACATCATATATTCATTTTAGCATTTTAAGAATTTAAATATTATTTCTGCTTAAGAGGAACAAAATAAATAAATAAAAACGATTTACGAAAGTTACCTAGAAATGTTTTTATTTTAATTACAGGATAAAGTTTTATTTTGGGTTTTGCTGAGTACAGTATTTGCCGTCAGTATTATGACCAGAGCTGTAGTCTATGACTTTAATTTTTTTTTTATTATTTGTTTGGAAACATAATTTTTAAATTAAAAATGGAGAGATTGACAAATACTATTTTTTTTTTTTTGAGGCGACCTTAATTAAATTATTTTTTAATTGATAATGTAATAAAGTGTCATATGATGCTGGGTAAAATGTTTTCAATAACCATGATGTTATTAATAATGCAGGGCCATTAGGAAATAATAATTTTGTTATTATTTTGGCTTCCGAATTAATAATTTCGATGCTCAATTATTATTAATATCAACAAAAAATACTGGTTATAGTAATTGATAAAATTACTTAAATCAAAACACTTGAAAGTTGATAGAATTTCGAATAATTATAAATGTCAAATTCAAGTTAGGCGAACGTAATGAATAATATTGGATTGTTTAAAAAATTTTTTTTTTTTTGTTACCGTATTTTTGACATTTAGGATAATAATGTTAATTATTTTCGAAAAAAAATAGGATTTTTTAGTGTCATTCTCAAGTTTTATTAATATGGAAATTTTGGAAAGTTGTTAAAACTTTATTATTTATTTTATAAAGTTCTA
Organism: Polydesmus complanatus; assembly: GCA_034692225.1. Classification (NCBI taxonomy): domain Eukaryota; kingdom Metazoa; phylum Arthropoda; class Diplopoda; order Polydesmida; family Polydesmidae; genus Polydesmus; species Polydesmus complanatus. Next base: position 957 of record JAQGAZ010000104.1, read on the forward strand.
AGAGATAAAGTTATGAAGATAAACCTTGAAAGGAACCGCTCATTTCCGGAATTAATAAGAGTTATCAACGAATCTAAGTGGTTTTGAAGATAAAGATTAGCAATTAAAACGAGTAGGAAAACAGGACGCTATAGACTTAATGTTGCTATGTTGCTACAGATGGTTATTCCCCCATCAACAAAACACACCAATAATTTTTCGCGACCTTTCACGTTATAGTGTTACATTGTTCGTATTATGTTGCAATTTTTTTTTTGAGAAAGGATTGAATAACTTTAGGAAGACAGTATCAAATTTATTTTTTTTTAGTACCGGTATCCTGATATACCGAATAAAATTATTTCTCGCTTAACAAAATCTCATATTGATGATTGATCACGGTCAACGTAACTAAATTCGATATGTCATTTTTTTTTTATTATTTTGAAAGCGTGCATCGAAGAATGCTGTATTTACGTTGGTCGGGCGATGTTATACAATAATGTAACAATTATTATGAGGCAAATAAAGCCTTGAAGAGGAAAAAACGTTTCCAATTTCCAAATTAATATTGAATTTCAATCGATGCATTTGTCATCAATCTCGGTGCGTACGTACGATTCGGGTCAAATCGCAATTCATTTAACATCGTAGTTTAGCTTTTCCGCGTTTTTAATATTTTGTTTATTTACGTGATTTGGCTACGCATTAATTTAATTTTATTATTATTAAGTAACTTGCACGCAGTTAGCGGTGAAGGTGAAGATCGGATGCTTAACTATTACAGTATTTTTATTTTAATTACAGAGTAGAATTTCGATAATATTATTAATGGACATTTAATACAGTTGAAACATTAAAAAAAATGTTCAAAAAAAAGGTAGACAACTTGTAACTTTGTTAAAATGTGTATCGCAATTTTAGTTTCTGAAAGGTCAAAGCGAGTTTAAAAAACCCCTTTTTTTTATTATTATTATTAAAAAAAAATTCCTTCCCCAATTAAGAAAAACTAGGATAAGAATATTTTTTTTCTAGTATAGTAGAGAATTGAACAATAATTTCTAACTGTAAAAATTATAATTTTACCTTCTGTATAATTCAATTTAAACCTTGGAAAATAATTTCGTCCCGTATACAGTACAGTATATGTACTGTATTTGAAAAATGAATACATGTACTGTATTGAAATTGAAACTTCTTTACTGTATTTTGAAAGTTTATTGGAACGATTTCAATTTGTACCGTGATGTGGGGTAGTAAGTTAAGAGCTTAATCTGGAAATCTTATGTCGATCTGTATTATGGTAGAGGATGAGATTGTGTAAGAATAATAACATTGGTGGTGTGACTTCTTTTTTTTTAATTATTATTATTTATTTTTTGCTTGTTTTCAGTTAAATTAAAGCGATCGGCTGTTGAATTGGCGTGATCTCAAGGACGTTCAAACGCGCGTTTGACTCGTATAGCCTACTGTAGAGTCGATTAAAAATCAGTACAGGATCTTTGAAAATATCAACTTTTATTATCTTCGACATGCAAATGAAAATAATTTTTGTTGCTCACGTCAGCTCCCTTTATTCGAATGACGTAAAATTAAGTTAAAGACGTCAGCGGAGGTGTGCAGGATGTTTATTTTAGATTAACCTACCAAACGTTTTTTAAAAAAAAATTAAAAACTAGTTTATGTAGCGAACAAGAATTTAGAAAACTCAAATTATTAATTTTAATTGATTTTACACATTCGCAATTTGTTTGCAATTGTATTTCATTTTTTTAATGCTTTAATAATAATAAATTAATTTCTTTTTTTTTATTTTCTTTAATAGAACAAATGGCCCACGATACATTGGAGGTTTCCATGCAAGCCAGGAATCATCGCCTAGGTGCTTTCAACCCGAAATTCGACGTATGTCAGATCTTGACCGATCGTTTAAATAAAATGCTTCCCAAAGATGCGTACTTGAGGTGTCGGGGACGCTTGCATGTTTCCGTCACACGCGTGGCTGACGGGACAAACGTCGTTCTCGACCAATATGACTCCAACGAGGAACTTGTTGCGGTAAAATACTAACAATTCTCTTAAAATGCATGAGAAATAAAAGTTAAAACGGTGGATGGAGAAAAGTTGACGTGCTCAAATTTTTCGACCTTGATTTTTTTTGCGCGTATATATTTTTCCAAGAATCGTTTTTAAAACTTGTTGAAGTTTTTGATGCCTAGTAGTTTTTTTTTTTTGACAAAACAATTTTTCTTAACGAATTGACTTTTATTATTATTATTGCTCGTATAATTTACTACTAAAATTTCGTACTAAAATACGAATAGTAATTTAGGTCAATGATAAACGAGAATAAAAAGACATTAATTTTAAGATCAAGTTTAAAATAGATTATTAGAGATTATAAGTGTAATCTATCAAAGCTTTTGTTTATTTGGCATATTTTTTTATTTAAATAAAATTGTATGATCTTCAAGATCAGCTTTTTTTATTTAAAAAATGATAAATGAGTAAATAGGAGAAAAATATTTTTGATTTGAAATTAAGATTATTATTCTTATGACGTTGTCTGAAAAACTGTTAGAATTACAGTAACTGTACTACTGTACACGTATTTGAAATCTGCAAGTTGTTTGAGGAAAATAAATAACAAAATGAGTAATAAGATCGAAAGACGATTCGGCGCCAGAGTTTTGCAATCTTAAGGAAGAACATTAGATATTTTTTCAAGATTAAGCTTTTGAGAACGAAATATTTTGTAACCAATTTGCTTTATTTTTTTGGTTGGTTTCAGTTTTTTCCGATTTTAATAGGTTAAATTAATTAATATAATATTAGTCCATCCACTTTTTTAACCTAAATTTATTTTTTTAAAGAAAAAGTATCCTATTATAAGCCGTGATATTAATCACATATTATTCAATTTTTCAGGCTTTGTTATGCAGCAGCTTCATTCCATTTTTTTCGGGGGTCATTCCGCCAACTTACCGAGGAGTTGTAAGTTCCCCCCCCCCCCCTTCCCCTCAATTTTTAAATCTGGTATCAATAATTTTTTTTTTTAGCGTTACATCGACGGTTGTTACAGCGATAACTTACCTGTTTTGGATAATAATACTATTACCGTTTCGCCCTTTGGCGGGGATTGCGATATTTGTCCCCAACCTAAAGATTCCATTTGGTTTAAGATGAACATAGCTAACTCACGCATGGAGGTAAATATTAATAATTTTGTTGTGCATAAATATACAAACATCATTAATAGCTTTCTTTATGAATATGTCAGATATCTCCTGAAAATATTACTAGGTTTTTAAAGGTACTGTTTCCATCGCATCCACAAATTTTAAGCGATTTGTGCCAGCAAGGATTTGACGATGCCGTACGATTCTTACGAAGAAACAGTACGTCTAAACTTTTTAACTAATTATGTAATTACAAATTTTTATCATATCTTTAAATATGAAATTTTAGAATTGATGAGGTGCGAGAAATGCTTGTCCAACAGCTATCCGACTGTACTTTTGAGGAACTATAACGCAGATTCAGAGAGCAACGATTCTGATATCGAGGATAGTTGTAAAGATTGTGAATTGAGGAAAGAAGGGCATGTGATACGCTTACCTGAAGTTATAGTAAAAGGTAAGATTTGTAAAGCGGTTATTCTAAAAGAAAAATATTGTATTAAATATTTTCTATAATTTTCAGTTTTTCAAGAAGTTGGTGAACGTATGAATCACGGTTTCATTAACTGGTTCTACTCGCTTCGACCGGTTAAATTCTTGTCCGTACTTTCTACGCCCTATCTAGTGTCCTTCGATTTCGCTTATGTAGCAATTTTAAGGTTACTTGCTCGTTATTTAAAAGGACAATGAAATAAGGAAAATTTTAACAGGTTTAAAATTTGTTGTTTAGATTATTTGATTTGACACCCAAGTTTAAAATGGACTTCAATAATATGCTTGCGGGATTGCTAAGTTACGTCAAAAATATTTTAAAGAAAATTAACGAAAATCGTCATTTCTACAGCGCAAAGTAAATTCTTAAAATCAATAACGTATAACTAATTTTAGTAGTCTAAAAATCATGGGGTTTTTTTTATTTTTTTTTTTTCAGAATGACTTGCCAACTCGCTCTGACTGAAATAAGCTGCGAAACTAAAAGCACACCAAAAATCGAACCAAATAACTCGCATGCCATTCGTGCAGAAGTGGAAACGGGGACGACTTACGAGCGAATTCTGAGCCGAATGAATTTCGACATATCCGTCGATATTAATCAAAGCAATGCCCAACAGGCGAATTTGCGTTGGGAATTCGATAATCTAGGATGCGATGAAATCGACATCGTAGAAGTGATGAGGAGTCACGACGCCCTTCTCTCCCATTATTATTTGAACGGCAGGCAAACAGCGCCCAAAAAAGAAGCTTTAGCCGAAGCAGCTTCGTGTTCCGAACTTTTGAAGGAATCACCCACTGAAAATCATTCCACCCGAGTTGCCAAATTTTCGAGCGCGGATAGCGTCTCGTTAAACATCGAACCTTAACCCGTCATACGTTTTATTTGATTAACATAATTATTATATTAAAAAAATCGCGAAACGTCTATCTCCGATTCTGTCATCTCAGTTGTGTTAACAATTCATCGATATTAATTTAACGAATTTAGCGCTTGCTGCTTTTTAACGTGATTTTAATCAAAGGCTGGCAAACATACGTATTGTAAAATATATTTAAGCGTATTTTTGCTTACAATTTTATAAATAATACTTTGCAGGATATTATATTTTCGATTGTTACCATCAGAAGAATTGGAATCTTAATAAAATACGCGTTTTATTCTATAATGCTTTCTTCGAATACCCGCTTCTAAAATTAAGATACCGATAACACAATTAATAAAGTAATGATTACGTATATTCTAAAAGTAATGAAAATATTACAAATTCGTTCTCTGCCTTTACAACATCTTTTGGTCGAATTGTTTTGGAACCGTCGTCACGAGCTATCCCTTTGGCGGCCAACGATAATTCGTGAATGTAGGATAACCAACTCATAAGAAGCTACATTTAAAAACAAATTAAATACAGTATACCTCACACAATCTTTTATGATATAGTTGCGTTAGTTAAATTATTATTATTAAATAATTGCATAAAGTTCGGTTTACCATTTTTTGTAACTTTTCTGCGCTTCTACGTGTAGTTTTCGTCATTCGTTTCTTCGTAGTATTCGCGGACAAGCTTTTCATCATCTTCATTCCTAACCCTGCTTGTCCAGGCATCGGCTTTGAAACCATTTTTATACGGTACTAACAAACAAAAAATGTACCTACATTAATTTTTATAAACGCATCTTGCGCATAAATTAATAACGATTCAAAACTTACCTTGAAAGCTGGATTTTTATCTTAAAACTTTCAAATTTGAATTCAAAAAATAATGGTGTTTACCATCGTCGAGCAGAAGATAATTTAAGGTAGGTGGCGCTGTGTAACGACTCCAATTGAAATACATGTACACGTAACTGGTATATCAGCGCTACCTATCGGTTAAATATTATGCTCCATAGCGTCGTTTACCGCCATCTTCTAAAACAGCTGCTGTTGTGACTGAAAATTTGAGAATTAAGAGTGGAATTTTCAATGTTTTACGTTAATGTTTAATTAATTATTAATGTTACGGTAATTATATTGTTTAACGAGAAGACAGTGTTGATTCGCGCTATCGGTAGGATTGAAGATGGCGATGGTTCCGGATTAAACCAGGTAAATAATATGAACCGTTCATCTCGGTATCTGTTACAAAGCTAAGCAATAGAATTTTAATTTAAAATAATCTTTCAATCTAGGATTCAATCTATAAAATTCCTTGATTCAATCTAGTCATTGCCGAAAATGTAAGTACTTATAATTTACTACATAGATTTAAAAATTAAAAGTTTATACAACACGCGCGCACTGCATTTAATGCTTCCGATGTATACGCTACACACACTGAATGAAGACGAGGGTTTTTATTCAATAATTTTATTACAAACGAATTTTCTAATCTAAAATTGGTTGCAACGATGATTAACATAATAAAAAATGAAGGCGAATAAATTTAATTAAAATACTGTATTAAAAGTGCTTAATTAAAATTAAAATTGGTAGAAAATGGTGAAATTGGCAGTATTTCTAGTTTGCATTAATAAAATATTCGAAATAAATCTAGACACAACGATTAAGATGGTTAAATTAGTGTCTTCTCAGATCGGAGTCGTTAGTTTTATCTCGATTTTGGTGAAGTACCTGCACCTCTTCCAAAATTCTCGAAGCCGCCAGTCAAGTACAGTCCAGATTTCACGATTTTAATGTGGCACGGTAAAGTCATGAACGTGAAATGCATTTTTCTTTTAAGATTTTTTTGCGAGAGTTGTCTTACGTATGAATTTATCACTGACATTTATCTTTCGGTGGAAGATATTGCGAGGCCAAGGTCGGGTCTTGGTAAGCTGTATAACTTATATCCATGACGTAACCAAGGGGAAAAGTAATTTTATAATGTCCGACTAACTGTCCATCAGGTGTGCGCTGGTGATTACCGACATTGGTAACGGTTAAAGGTTGAAGATTATCGGGGAAATTTTTAGGTATTCCGGGAGGCACTTCGCAATATTGCACTTCTTTCCCTTGTGGACGACCAGCAGCTGGTTGACCACCATTCGGGAAGGTGTATTGCACCGGTGGAGTGATGGGTCGGGATGGGGTGGGTTGAGTGTAAGTACCTGAACCATAAGTAGGTCGAGCTGGTCTCGTTGGAGGTTGTCTGCTAGTGGTAGGTGTGGTTTTTGTTGGTCCAGTACTGCTGCCAGCTTGAGAGGAAGTGGTTGGTGCTTTTCCCGGTTCTCCTCCGCCTTGACCGATCATGGCATTATAATAGAGACCTGGATTGATGGTGCTTTTGGTTGCTCCAGAACCATCTTGAGAGTTTCCGGCTTGTGTTCCACCTTGGCCAATCATTTCATCGTAATCTAACCCTGGATTAATGGTGGTTTTGGTTGGCCCAGGACTTGAACCCGCTTGACCAGAAATGATGGACACTGTTCCAGGTTCATCGCCTCCTTGACCAATCATACTGTCATAGTTAAGCCCTGGATTAATGGTAGTCTCAGCGGAAGAACCAAAATCTCCAAGTGGGGGAACCCCAACAGGCTGGCGACCTGTGGGTTGTTCAGTTGCCGTATCACCTCCTTGTTGAATGCTGACTGTAGCACTGGCACTGCCAGTTTGGCTTGGAGGAGATGAAGATACAGATGATGAAACACTGACTTGTCCTTGGCCAGGGTATTCACCATACGGTCCAGTTGATCCTTGAACTTGTTGACCACCATACGGTCCAGTTGATCCTTGACTTTGTTGTCCACCTCCAGGTTGTCCACTTCCTTGTTGACCACCATACGGTCCAGTTGATCCTTGACTTTGTTGTCCACCTCCAGGTTGTCCACTTCCTTGTTGACCACCACCTGGTTGTCCACTTCCTTGTTGACCACCACCTGTTGGTCCATTTTCTTGTTGACCACCACCTGTTTGTCCATTTTCTTGTTGACCACCACCTGTTTGTCCACTTCCTTGTTGACCACCACCTGGTTGTCCACTTCCTTGTTGACCACTGCCTGGTTGTGCACTTCCTTGTTGACCACTGCCTGGTTGTCCACTACCTTGTTGACCACCACCTAGTTGTGCACTTCCTTGTTGACTGCCACCTGGTTGTGCACTTCCTTGTTGACCACTGCCTGGTTGTCCACTACCTTGTTGACCACCACCTGGTTGTGCACTTCCTTGTTGATTACTGCCTGGTTGTCCACTACCTTGTTGACCACCACCTGGTTGTGCACTTCCTTGTTGATTACGGCCTGGTTGTCCACTACCTCGTTGACCGCCACCTGGTTGTGCACTTCCTTGTTGACCACTGCCTGGTTGTCCACTACCTCGTTGACCGCCACCTGGTTGTGCACTTCCTTGTTGACCACTGCCTGGTTGTCCACTACCTTCAAAGTCGAAAAAAAGTCGAAAAAAAATTGATTATTTCAGTTCAAAAAAATTGCTCTACGGAGTGCAATAAAACAGAAATAAATAAATAAATACCTTGTTGACCACCACCTGGTTGTGCACTTCCTTGTTGACTACCACCTGGTTGTGCACCACTTGGTTGTCTATAGCCTTGTTGACCTCTACCTGGTTGACCACCGCTTTGTTGTCCATTACCTAATTGTCCACCTCCAGTTTGATAACTACCTGGTCCATACTGATTGTTTTGTCTAGTTCCTGTTTGACTGGCTTCTGTTTGACCAGCATATTGTCCACTTCCTGTCTGATCAACTCCTGTTCCATATTGCCCAGTTACTGTTTGACTACCACCTGGTCGTTTGGTTCCACCTTGTCCATACGTTCCAGCGTTATTTTGATTGGCACCATATTGACCATTCCCACCTAATTGTTTATCTTGTCGGTTATTATTTGATGGGAAGCGACCACCAGATCCGGTTTGCCCACCAGGAGGGTAGAAGGATGAGGGGTATTGTGCTCCTTGTCCACTGCCTCCAACTTGAATCCCGGCGGTATAATTGCCTCGCCCCCGCAGCCGTTTTCTACTAACTCGATATCCATTTTTATCAGCAGTGTAGTTGTAAATTCGAAACCATCCGTCGGGCCCCTCATAACCCCACTCACCTGTCACAACGCCATTCGAATCTAATGATAGGAAAGAAAAAAAACAAATAAAATTTCAGAGAACGTCATCAATTTGGATAATATTTTTTTTATTTTTATATTGTTGTTGACTCGCACGCACAGATGTAATGGGGGTGGGAAGGGAGAGAAGGGGGGGGGGGGGGAAATTCCATAAGACGACATCTTTGAGTGACACCACATCGCAAGTTATTAATTCTGCAACAAATCTTATGATGGCAATTTCATAGTTGGTTTTGTTTGTGAAAGGAATGCTAAACATACGAATGGGCTGTTATTGAGAATGTACGTGGGCGCTCACTATTGTTATTATTATTTAACTGCTTTGTAATGCTTTTCAACACTTTCTAACTACATTTACTTGGTTATTGGCAGGATAAGTTGAGTGATTAATAACGTTGACGCAATATGTATTAATGGGTATGAATTTCCCCAAAGTAATAATAAAAATTGGTTTTAAAATTTTTGTTTCGACTTCCTCTGTTAATTAACATGGAGTGCGTTTCGCTAAGATGAAGTTGCAACTTTCACTCGGACACGCCCAATAATGAGAGGGACGCTTTTCTATTTATTATATTTTTGTATTATGGATAATAATTATAGTTTACATAATTTATTATATCAACTAGTTTCGTAACTTATAAATTCACAACTTGCAAATTAAATGTTCTAAAAAAAAATTTTTTTTTTTTTTTTTGAAAAAAAAAAAACAGTTTTGCTCGGCTAGTTTTTATATTATTTTATTAAGGCAAATAATTTGACCTAGCTAAGCTATTCAAAACTTTAACAAAATATATTTGAAATTACCTTTACAACATTAGAAAACGAATTTAGTTTAAAAAGTTTAAAAAAAAAAAATCTCGAAAATTTTAAAATACGGTACGTAATTTAAATTACCGGTACCTAAAAAAAACCTCTTAGATGATAGGGAATATGAGTTCATAACAAGGAATTAGAGATGTTAAAAGGTCAGAAAATAAATCGAAAATTTCAAATACAAAATAGCGAAAAATTCCTAAAATTGCAGAGAAAATCCCCTAAAATGCAAAATAAATATTATTTCGAAAATATTTGGTGAAATATAAAAAATAGTGCTTATAAGATGCGAGAAAGTTTCAGGCAATTATGGTGGTTATTAAAAATGTGCTGGTTTTAAAATTTATTTGATGGTACGCGTGAACATAACGAGTTTTGCTTGTTAAAATGTGAATGCTCATAATAATTTTTACGTAACAGAGTGATGCTAAATTTGGCCGAAATAAGAAAGTTAAGTTGTCTCAAGGACTTGATTCAAATTTTTCAAAAGAATAATTTATATACAGTATATAAAAAAAATTGTAAGGTCATCGTTATTACGATTTTATTTGATTGAAATGCCGTCCTTGATTAAGTTATGTATTTCCTATGCATAAACTCACCTTTCTTTTCGTTGTGATACTGTGAACCGTAATCGTAACCATATTGATAAGTGACGACTTCTGGTTTGTCCGTCTGTTGGCAGATCGAAAGCTCCACACTCGCGAATACCTAAAAAGTAATTATTGTTGAAAAAATTACTTCAAATTATGTTTATAAGAATTTATAATTCTACTTAATTACACTTAAGGCTAAGCATTGCAGTAAATTTTTATTAATGATTTTATTTAAATTAAGTTTTTCTTTTTCTTTCTTGTTTGTTGTTATTATGCAACACGAAAACGTGAGAGAAATTAATGATGTTAAATTGGAGAAAGAAAAAAAAACGCTTTGCTTTGTTAGTTTTTAAATGAAGCAAAAGAAAAGAATTATTTTATGAACATTTATCAAAAGAGTTTTTTTTAATACAAAGTTAGATTAATAAAAAAAATTACATTAACGTAACCTTAAACAAATTCAAATAAATTCACTCGAAAATAAAATTCACTAGCTTTCAACTAGTACGTTCGTTAATTATAAAAATTAACACTAATTTTTATTTATTTTTTAAAACATAAGAGATATATTAATTAGACTTTAAAAAAAAAAATACTGTAACGGTTTTAAAAGAAACTGCACCAATTCTTTTCTTTTTTCCTCCACCGAATTAAGGCGAAATTTGAAACGTAAATAAATTTCATGCAAGTAAAAGTGTTTGTTATTTTCCAAGTTGTGCAATTAATTTTTTTTTAAATAAAGAAAAAAATTAAATAAGAGTGTTTAATTAGGATTCACGATTTCTCGTAGTTGATTAGCGAAAGTGGTTTTTGGCTTTTCATAGTGTTGTCATAGGTATGAAAATAAAAACAAAAGAATAATAAATAAATTGGTTAATTGAAGAATGTCTCGCACGCAAGAAGTTGTTGAACATGTTTCAAAGGCAATGATGTGAAGAAGATAGCGGACGGTATTTCACATTGGGTTTGGGGGAGAATTAACGGAATATTAACAATAACCGGTTAATTATCGACTTATTAAATTGTTTTTTTTTTAAACAAAACAAAAGATAGCGGATATTTGATACATAGTTAGCACGTAATTAAAATTAATTTGCTACCGCAAGTAGTTACGCTATAATTATCAACAATTTTGCTAATTATTAATGAGAATTGGCGTTCTACTTCGCGATTTTTGGTTAATCTACACTTTCACTTAATTGCATTTATTTACAAAAGAGGTAACATAAAAGTTACCCTTTTTTTATTCTTTCCAGTAATGATAATTGCTAATTATATTTCATGTAAATAACTGAAATCTTTATTAATTATAATATTTTTCTAATTGTTGCGAAATATAATGAACAGTTGGCTATACATTATTAACAAAAGGTTCATAAATCTAATTACAGAAATAATAATTAGTCGATCGAGGTGGAGGACATAATAATATTAAAAACATTACACACAATTCTATTCAGCTTACAGTATAAATTTTTGTATGATAAAAAGTTGTGAAGATATAAATTTAAGGCGTGAGAAATCGTTATTGATTTTTAAATTGTATTTATTGAGGAAAAAATAATTTGTTTTCGTAAATATTTATTTAAAATTTTTTTAAAAGTTAAAAATTTGGAATTACAAATTACATTATAAAAGCTGTCAGAAAGATTTTAAAATTATTTTTGTAGATATAAATTTAAACCAGAACATTTTTTGAAAAATTTAATTTACATAATAAAATGACTAAGAAAAATAAATTTGTAAAACTTTGATAAAATAACGAAATTACCGTAGATATAATTCTAACAGATTTTTGAAAACATTATTATTAAAAAAATAATAATGCCTAAGTCAAAAATTTAAATTGTATAATTAAAATTAATATAAGTTCAATAATAATTAAAGTATGGAATATTTAAAAAAAATTAAATTATAATAATAATAAAAAATAATAATATTACCAGAAATGTAAATATCCAAAATTTGAGTCTAGTTTTCATCGCGAATATTCTTCTTATTGTTCACTTTTCTTCTGTCGACCAATCTGTTATGTATCTCCAAATAACACTGATATCAAACTCGGGATTCCACAATAATTTATAATAAACGGAACTCGGTTACGTTAATTATTACGGTGATGATGACGAGATGATTCCATTCATCCTACGTGCATTCGCCACCCTCAAAAAGAATGAACAGCGGCGACGATAGTGAGCAGTTTAAGAAAAAAAAAGTGACTCACTTACTAATTTGATCAAAAAAAAAAAAAGTAAAAGGTGAAATATTTTTGAAAACGAAGGTGGGTACGTGTACGCTGCGTGTGACGTGATTCGAAGTGGGTGAAAGCAGTGCGTCCAATTCGAAGACGAACACTAATCAACACACGCTTGAGGAATGTCGAACCATAGTGCTGTTGCTGCTGCTGCTGCCACGGCTTTACTCGTTCTTTACTTACCTATTGGACTTGGTTAAAGAGATGATGAGGTGAGGTAACTCGCTGTTCACGGATGTACCGAGTCGCTTCAAAAAATCTCTTTGCTTCAAGACGGCCTTGAAGCGCAAATAAAACAACTCGAAAAATTTATCTTTTTTTTTTTTAACTCTTATTCTTTTAAAAACTTACACACTTTTATTTCAAATTGCTTGGAAAACATATCAGATCGGTGGAAGAAGAAGAGAGTTTTTGTTTTCTTCTTTTTACCTAACTGTTAATGAGCCTTAACAGCCTTAGGAAACACTCTCTTAGTCCTGGTTTTCATTGATACTCGTCTAAAATGGTTTTTTGGTGTCATTTTGTGTTTAGTGAAGAAAGAAGAAGAGATACGGCAATGAAAGTTAACACTTTCTCATCAAATGTCAGTTATCTCGATAATTTAAAATGTGCGAATTGTTGTTTTTATATTTGTAGGCTAAATTAATAAAAGCAACCTTTGAAATTTTTTTTTAAGGTAACGCAAAAACACAATAAATTGATATTAAAGTTTCAACACCATTACATGTTTATTACCGAAAAATTTGGATTCTAAGACGCATTTTTTCCGCCGTTTTAGGCTTTTAGCATCTCTGAGAAAGTTGTGTTTCTTAGAATATCTTTTTCGATTTTCTTTTTTGCTTGTCATAGACGGCTTCACGATAGAACGCCATTTCTAAGATTGACCATTTCTCATATTTTAGAACTTATTTAATCATCAAAGAGACTGCTTTAAGATTTAGGAAGCTGCGTTAAAGGGAAAATTCCTTTAAGTAGATAAACATGGTAATGGAGTGGCGAGTACAGTACATGTATGGTCAAATTATACTGGTACCGGTAACTGAAAATGTCTATCAGATACTGTATTTTAATGGGTTTTTAAAAACATTTTCGTGTTTATCACAATCCAATAACAACAATTTTATTTTATTTTTCCACTTCGAAAGTTAAGGGTGCGTCTTAGAATCCCAGCTTTACGGTAATAAAACTGTTTCAATTGATTAAAAAATTTAATTTTGCGTTCATTATTACCGGTATATAGAATTGGAGTTCCTCTTATGGTCTGGCCATAGGCCCCTTAAAGAGAGGCTATTGACTGGCACTGTATAAGCTCCGTAGTAAGAAACATTTCAGGGAGGTGATAATATTTATGTTTATTTATTTACTGTATTTATTTTTTTCTGAAAATTGTAGGCATTGAGCCATTTCATATACCATTAATAGAGGTTTTCCTTTTTTTTAAATGGCGTATAGTTTGCTTTTCCTCATTCAACATACAAATAAAAAATAATAAAATGAACCTTTTGGTTAACATTTTAATTTGTACCAATCACATTTTTTCTCCACCGAAACTGTTATTTTAATCATTACAATACAAGTTTCGTTAAAGTGAAGATGTTTGTAACGTATTGGGTCTTGGTAAAGTTTAATTCGAACTAAAAAAGTAGGAATTTCCTGTTAATGGCATTAAAATTTGAAGTTTAAGCAATTGTTTTGGACTAAAAAAAGTAAGAATTTCCTGTTAATGGCATTAAAAATTTTAAGTTTAAGCAATTGTTTAGCAATGCTGTATTTTGATGAGCGTAGATTATAATAGAATTTGTATTTTTTTATTTTTTTATTTTTATTTACGAATAAATTTACGTCCGTTTAATAATTTCCAATTTTATATTCTCAAATGTAGCTGAGCAAATAGTTCCCAAAGTTTTACTATCTTTGTTTAATGCTCAAGTGATAACTTGCTGTTAGCTCTTCCAAATTCTCCGCAAACATACTAGTTTAACATTGCAGATCAACTTTGATTTCAGCACTGCACTACCAGCACAGTATACTTTTTGATAATATGATTAGGTGACAGAAATCATTGATGGCTAATAATTAGCTGACTTGAATGTATGGTATTTCCACCTACCTTTAAAGTGATGTAATTTGGACTTTTTTCGCCTTGACATCGAGCACGAATCCGGCATTACAAATAAGGCATTAATTTAGTTATGTAAGTTAATTGATTTTTTGCAAAAGATTAAGTAACGCAGAAGCAATAATTTTAGAGGTAAATCGCTTTTTAAAATATTTCCTATTCAACTTTTGCATTTGAAAGTGCGGCAGACAAGGTCGAGTGTGGCGGACACGAGTCACGATGTGTGGTCATCGAATTAGTCACGGTCAACGCAGATGGTGCAGACCAAGAAGAGAGAATAGTCACGTAATTTTGGTTATCTAATACTGCAGCTTGAGAAACATCACGAATAATTATTATTTTCACTTTCTTATGCAAGTTGCTGACAAATATGAGCAATTTAGGTTACGCGCGTCTCATAATTTTTTTTCTCGATATGGAAAATCGTTCGAATGAGGTTATACAATACTGAATTCGGAAAATTATATTTTTTTAAAATTTTTTTATTCAACATGCAGCATAAAACGTGCATTTTTTCTACCCAATCTTCAAAAAAGAATCACAAAAATCAATGGTCAACAGCGCTAGACCCTTAACCCACAACCACTTAGAGCATAGTTTTTAAAAACACTAATCCATAATTATAAAAAAAAGATGTGTAAAATCGAAAATTACTGTACGAGTATAATACCAAACTAGTAAAAGCGTTTCACACGTATTTTAAAATGTGTTTGAATTGCACTAATACTGAAACAATAATTATTACAAAAAGTAAGAATACATTTTATGATATTAGCGCAATAAAGTTTTTTTTATAACTCTTTGGTTTAGAGCGGTGTGCACACGTCTTCAGAAAACGTCGCCCGTAATAAGTGCATTGGTCATTAATCTAGCACAAATTTTGTTTAAAAACAAAAAACCATAATTATACCGCATAATTTGATTTAATAGAGGGAGTATAATCGGCTTACATTTTAGATTAAACGGGTAGATTATGTTAATGAGATTGTCACCTTTAATTATAATTCTTGCTTTGGGTATGCAAATAGCCTAATTTTAGTTGCGTTTTTAGGTTTTTCAAAAGTTTATTTGATCAAGTTTTGTACTGTAGAATGTTATTATATTGGAATAATTTTCCGATATCCTGGCAAAACGTTTTGAAAGACTTAAGTAGAATTTTATGCGTCTCGTAATTACATTGTGTACCGAAAAAGTGAGCTACAGTAGGCTATGCTTTAACAAGCGAAATAAATACCAAATGTTATTACAGAAACTATTTTAATCCATTGTATAATTGCAACTAATTTTTACTATTTATGAGCTGTGCCAGTTAAACATTTACGTCACGGTGGCATGAGACAAATTGGATTTAGTTATAATAATAATTATTGATGCACCTAATATTAGTGTACATGTACATGTATTAATTGCACTTTGTATTATAATGAAGTATCATGTGTGGCTTTATTGGGTGCGCTTCATTGCGATACCTTACTTAAACCAGCGTCGAATTGACGGCGCCAAAATTACCTGTTCCTTATTTTAAGTGCTTTGACAAATAAAGAACGTTTAAGAAAGGCAGCTTTAAAACAAGTTATGCCTTTGGAGAAAAAAAAAATTAATACTTATTGAAATGATTGGAATCCTACCCTCACCAACCTATTTTTCTGGCGGCATCAGGGAACACCGTCATAGACAACCTCTGTTAAATTTACATAAGGGAAAACGGATTTTAAATGTTTATTTCTCACACAGTAATACGAAATTATTGTGATGAGAAAAACAACACTCCGTCTACCAACCCCAAAAAAAATTTACATAGTCCTTTTTCCAGGTTTTTTCAGCTCCGAAAGTCTAGAAATCCATTTTGCAAGGAAAAATTTGTTTGCAATGGCTAAAAGGGATGTTAAACAAGTTTATGCGGTAAAAGTGAATTTTACTGCATTAATTTGATTTTATTTGTTTATTGTTTAACGACATTCGGACTTAAATAGTCTGATGGTTTCTTTAAATAAATCAACATTAATAATTTATGATAGTAACGGTAGTTGTGAGTTTAAACAGTCGGTCATTTAAACTGGTTTTACTGAAAATGCGCCTGTTTTTTTTTAGTAGGTTAGTAGTTATTTTTGCCACCTTTTGGATCTAACAGTTGAATGAAATATTTGGCGCAAAATTAGTCGAAAGAAATTATATTGTTTTGCAATTTCAATCTGGTGTTTATCTACGTGTAAGTATGCAAGGAGAAATTTGATTGTTGATTTCTCGGTGTAGCCGGAACAGGTGTATTAAAGCAAAAAATTTCAAAATTCACGATTTTCTTTTACCTATTATTAGAATTTTTTTATTATTATTATTATTATTATTATTTTTTAGAAATATTTTTCATAACCTTGCGGTTCATTCAAAATTGACGTACTTGCATGAAATCTGAAGTAGGCTGTTTATAATTTATTCCGCAACTTTTTCTCTGTTTACTTATTTCTGCATCAGAAATAATGTTTATCGGAGGAATTTATTTCACGTGATATTCCATTGATACGATGATGATGAGCAAATAAAGTTAAACAAATTTGAAAGTTAAACGTAGAAAATGATTGAACTAGGAATATGGGCTAGTTGTTACAAATTCAACAGAGCAAGGTGAAGTGTTGGTGGGGGTTTTTTTTTTGTTGGTTTTAGGCTATTATTGTTATTCGATTTTTTTAGCAAGAAAAAAAAATGACAACAATTTTTAATTTTTTTTATCAAAACAATTCGAATGTTTGAGATATAAGAAGAAATAGGCGCCACAACAAGTAAAAGTAAGACTTGTGCAAGAAGACATTTTAAAAAATATTATTCACAATTTAAAAAAATTAAATTTTACGGCATTTTCCGGTATCAGATGCTGTTTGGTCTTTAGGTATAACAATATAGAATTTGCAGTTAAACGTTTTTGCTCGTTCTCGTGCTTAACTGCACTTCTTATGACGCAAGAATTTAAATTTTTATGGGTATTGTGAACATTGAATTACGAAGAAATTAATTACAGTACAGTATTCCTAAAGCTGTAATGACGCTATAAGTACGAATTTTTATTAAAAAAAATTCAAATGCATTTTTTAAAATAACTTTATTAATTTAATTGTACATGAAATTTTAATGACGACATAAGAAATGGAGATTTTGAAGTCAAGCATAAGAATGACCAAATAAGCATAAAAGTGTTCGATTTCCGCATGTTATTAAAAAAAATATGGCATTTAAAAATGGTGCCATTTAACAGATAGACTCATAAAGTATTTTCTGTAAAAAAAAAAATGTTTTTTGTTTGTTAATTCAAAAAATACATACAAAAATAACAGGCGGAAATTGAATAGTTGTACATTTCGGACATCCAGTATACAAATTAGTTGTTAAAGCATAGATTAGCGTAAAACGAGATTTGAGCTGAATACAGGAGCCTGTGATGGCAGCGAAAATATTAAAAGAAATTTTTCTGCTTTTACATGTTTATTTCTGACATGATAATAACATGAACAATAATACGGTAGTAGTAAAGTTATCGGGCGTAACCATGTTATTACGAATAAAACGGTGTAATACTAATATGAGAACGGAAATTACGACATCTGAAATATTGCCCTTCAATTTGATTGTCAGAAGAGAGGGGGGGGGGGAAATGCTGAAAGTGTTGAGCGGAAACGGAGCTAAAATGATAACATAGTCTCGAGAATAATATGAAAAAGGTGGGTGAGATGTATGATGTGGGTGGAAGAAGGCGCAAAAGTTTGGGGAATTTTTAATAATAAACATTATCGCTCTTTTAAATGCATGCAAATTACTCGCGTATTTAATGTGTGCATCTTTTCATATTTACATTCGACACTCAACGTCATTTCGCAAAAAAACTTACAACGTAAACAAACCAGCAAAAAAAAAAAAAAGCATAATCTGCTTTATAAGCGTTTACTAAACAATTTTTATGACTTTTATATTTCTTTTTCTTATTATACTACAAATATTTCAGTCACGAACTTTTGTTTGAACTTATTCTTACGGAAAGTAACAGCTGTATTTTGTACGTAACATCACAATGAGATGGGAATGATGTTGCTCATCTTTTCAATGACGTTTTTCTAATTTTTTTTTATTTTTTTCCTTAAACTTCGCTTAATTGCACTACTCAAGTGATGCTGTTAATTATTATTGAAGATAGATCATTTGTACTAATAACACTACAATTTCCGCGTGGCGTGGGTTGAGTGTGTGTGTTCTCCAAGGTGAGAAACTTTTAATTGTCTTTAAAAATAAAAGTGTTTGATTTAGCGCATTAAAATTTCAAATGTCAAGCCTGGAATTACTTAAAACTTCTGAATTTTTTGAAGATTATATTTAATTTTTAAATTGTATAGGTTCAGTTTTTTTTTTTTTTTCTTGGTCACCCTATGCTTATGACGTCATTAGAGTTATATGATAAAACGTTTATGAAAAAAAATATTGCGTTTGTGTTTTTTATTAAATAAAAATTCCTACTTTATTTGACAAATTATATTTATATTTTTGAATCTAAAACAAACTACGAAATATAATTTTAGAAATGTGTTTATTTGTTTTGCTGAATGGCATATGAACACAGTTATACCGGTAATTTAATTATGATTTTTTTTTTTTTGTTGCAATATTTAATCTAATGATGAGAAAACGAAAGTAAAGGGTGGGAGAAAGTTTTTCAGCGTCTATTCTTTGTTTTGTCCTTGAAAATGTCAATTAAGCTATGATTTGTAGAGCGTGAAGTGTATTTTATATAATTTAACGTGCAGTTTTAACAATGGCTACTCGGATTCTTGAACTTGTTTTTTTTCTTTTCTCGGAAGATTCGGTAGGTTGCGCTTTAAAGGTGCCTTTGTTTTTCACGACGTAATCCCTCGCAGAAAACGGCCGTATTGCACACGATTTCGGTTTACATGGTGCACGCGCAATCGCCACCGATTTCTGGTGCATAATAATTATTATTGTGCTTTATCACTCATCGAATTTGTATTCGACTTTTTTTTTTTTTTACTTTATGTTTATATTAGCATAAATTATTATGGACAACAAAAATGCTTACCTTGATAAAAAAAAAAAAAAAAGAAGGAAAAACTAGGTTAAATTTCGTTACGAAAACAGATTATTTTTTGAGAGAGTTATTGTGATCAAAGAAAAGTATTTGGACACCCAATAAAAGTGATATAATCTTATGGTATATCTAAAATACATGTACGGTATTTATTATTATTTATTTATTTTTGAATTAAATTCCAAATTGTAGCAAAAACCCTGTCAAATAACTACCACATGTACATGTACGAGTATAAAAAAAAAGAAAATTAAAAAATACACCAATTATTAATGAGAAAATATAAAATTTCAAAACAAAAACAACAGCACTGTATTCGAACATACTGTACTGTAGCACTGCAATAAAACTTTCTCTTTTTAATAAAAACTATTAAATTTTTGCCATTGCTTTTTTATGTATGTTATGTTATGGCAGCCATGGTATGATGGTACTGTGAAATTTTACTCAAAATACTGGCATATTAGCACTGGTAGTCAAAAAAAATCATTATTATGATTACAATTTAACATGTAGGTGACAGTGTTATAGTTTTGAAGCACCATGGGCTAAAGTTGCGAACTTGCGATGCAAAAACTACATTTTATTCATGGTGCCATGACTGCCATAACATATGGGAATACGATGCGCTTTAAATTAAAAAATATTGTCAAATAATTTTAATTGGAGAAATTTTTATCTTGCAACATGTCAACAATCTCCCACTAAAAATCCATATGTACGAATACTTTTTTTGCTTTGAAAATTTGCATTTTTTTTTTTTAATTTTGTCATTAATTGGTATTTTTTTTTTATATAAAATGCAGTAGTTACAATGCCTCGTTCTCGTTACAATTTGGAATTTTATTTAAAAAAAAATATCACTTTTATTGTGTGTCCAAATACTTTTTATGATTTTTGTAGTCATTTGGTAGTTATTGTTCACTGTGACATAAAAACATTTTTATTTTATCTCATTAATTTGCAATATATTTCCTAGTACAGTAGAATATTGAGAATTTCGTTCTAGAATCGTTGGTTTTAAGAGTTGCTTTTCGTGATTTGATTTTTTCGTTAATTTTTATTATTTTATTAAAGATAAAGTTAATAAGAGAAATTCTTCCGGTGTGTTATTTTTTGCTAATCTTATTATGTACGCGTGTTTCACTCGCAAATTGTTTTATGAAACTGATCTACCGTGTAAATCGAGGGATTTTTTTTTTCGATTACGAATCGTTTGTTTACAGCTTTAAACACACCATTTCTCGTTTTTCTTTGTTTGAGCGGAAACGTTTAAATCGGTATCTTTTTTTATTATTATTATTTTCTTTATTGTTACACGAATAAATTAGTGAGATAAGCTCAATTAAAGATTAGGCGTGGATAAAGGGAGGAGTTTTAAAAATCAAATAAAAAATAATTAAATGGGTTTTTGTTTTCGTTGAGATTTTTCGGTTGCGGTAACAAAAATCATAAAGTTCAACCTTCACCGATGATAATTTGTACGCCAATTTTCTGTATTTATGCGGATTAAAAGGGTAAAAACTATTCGTAACCGATAATTTTGTAGACGAGGTTATTCTTGAGCCAGCAGATGAGGAAGATGATGATGATGCGTTGGAGGCCAAGAGTTTCCGCTCAAATATCAATTTTCGTGTGGTATGTCGTCGGTACGTGCAGGCTCGGATTTGCATTTGCTATGGCCTTTTACTAACCTCATTTAAACTGGCCAGAAAAAAACAGCAAAAGAAAATGCCTTTTTTCCCCCTTTCAGTTAGATGAATGCTAAATGACAGTTTTTAGTAAGTCACATGTACACAGTAGAACTCGATTATAACGACATCGAAGCATTTTATGACGTTAAATCCGAGTAACCTAACATACACATGATTGCCACGGAACACCCGAAAAATTACGTTATACCCAAGGTTGTTATAGCCAAGCTCTACTGTATAACTTAAAGCGTTTCGTGGATCTTATTAAGAGTTTTTTTTTATGTTTGAAATTTTGTACTTTCTTTGCGAATTACATTGAGTTTTTAAATTCGAGTGCGTTAAGAGCATATTTAGTACTCCGAAGATTTTTGTACAGTAATAATTGGTATTAGCAACTTAATGTGGTATTTTGCTTTGTGTGTGTTTATTACTTGTTTTTTTGGTTTGTGGTTTAATAGTTATATTTAAGAACTCGATTTTATGATTGTTTTTTAAGAAGTAAGTTATTACGTGTTAAGTTAATTATCTGATTTTAGTGTTTTATAATTGCTTATCGAATTTACTTTTTTTAAAAACAAGTTTGCTATTTTAACTGTTTTTATCTGATTTTCGTACATTTTTTTAAAAATAATTTAATGACTGTTTTATCCATAGTTTTAATTGTGAGTTTTTTTTTTGTAATAACTGATTTTTATGGTGTTTAGTAACTGCTTAAAGAGTTTAATTACTGCTTATGGAATTTATTGTAGTTACGATAAGTTCAATTTAATAGCAGTTTTTAGGAATACATGTTAGAATACATGTTAGTTGAAATGAGTGGCTAGGGCTAGTTTTGGTTCACGAGGAAGAACAGAAATTGCTCTCAAAGAAAAAGGCATTACACGTACATATTAATAATATTTCAGTCAGTGTTATTGCTACTTGAATAGGTTTGATTTTCCCGGATCAGATTTATAGTGAATGTTTGTTGTAGTTTTCTGATGTGTGTAGGCCTACTATTTTGAAGATGTATGCGTATTATTGTTGAATAAATCTAATACATTGTACAGTAGTGTAAATATTAATTTTTTTAAAAAAAATGTATAAATTTGAAGCCCCAAACACAAATTTAATTATTTTAAATGTAAAGGAAAATCCGGCACTGGTTGCATATGGAAGACTCCAATATTGAAATAATATTGACCTTGCCGTTTTTAAACTAACAAACAATTTCATTTGTTTTGCAATTTTCGACTCATTTTAATCTTGAAATTAGATTTGAGAAGGAAAAATGTATGCGGTTTCTTTTTAAAACAATAAGACGCATTATTGTGGTCAGTAGCGAGTGCGTATTGAGGCCACGAGAACATCTGATTATATTAGATCAAATAAATAGTTATGTCCGGTAATTTCGCGCAAAAACAAGCGTTCTTCTCTCATATGACATTTTAAAAAAAGACGGTGGGAATCAAATTAATCGTTTTTGATTACGCAATCTCGTTTAGGTGGATAATTTAAATATATATTGGAAGGAGGGGGGTTTCTTTTTCGACGAACACAAGAGTAACTATTGTCGAAACAAATTTTTATTACAAAATATTATTTTTTAAGCGATCTTTATTATTTTATCCTTGAAATTATTATTATTTTTTAACTAAACTACGAAAATAGAAAAATTACAATACTGAATAGTAATTGGTATTGCTTTGTTTTAAGTGGTTGGTCTTCGTTAATTGAAGGCAAATTGCGTACTTCATTCTCGGTGGATTTAGGCGAATGCGGAAATATGAGTAAAAATTATTGGGGAAGGAAATTTAATAGAATTGGGAAGAAGATATACACACAGCTTTTTATTTGCGCTTGTTCTCTGTAAGCAATTTTTTTTTAATGGATTTTTAAAATTTTTTAATTTTTGTCAAATGTTTTGAATTACAAGAATACCTCGCTTAGCTCGGGTTTTAGTCCGATTTTAGAATCCCAAAAAATTGAATAAAATTTTTTTTTTATATCGGTACGTAAATGAATGGGTTTTCCCCTTTATTCAGTTGAGCCTCTTGCAGTTAATTTTTTTTTTGGTGGGTTTAAAGTTATTCGATACAAATTTTCCGAGTTTCTCAGCGGTATAATGCAAGCTGCATAAAGCTGAAAGATGTGATTCTGATTGCAAGTCTATGTTGGTTTGTGATGATTTATACCCACTTAAAATAATAATATTGAGCTCAAAAAAAGAAAATGTGAAAAAATTCCATTTTTCAAAATTATTTGTGATAAAAACATTTTAATCGCTTTTGATTTATTGAAAAACATAGAGAAACTTTTTTTTTTCTGATATCAACAATTATTTTTTTTTTGTATGCATTTTATTCTTCGATAAATACTGCTTCAAACAGTCCGAGATATTGGCGGAATCGATTACCCAAACTAAGCGAGGTATTTAATTTATATAGGCGATTATTTTCTTGAATTTGTTCCTGTTTCTGAAGCTCTAATTTAGTGTGCACCAGGTTTTTTTTTATGGAACCGAATAAATAAAGAGCTGAGTGTATAATAAATTGTAATTTAAAAAGAGTAGAAAACTCGGTCGACAATGACTGGGTTTATTAAGGTCGGTAGATGTAAGTTCTCTTAATAATAAGTTTTCCATCTGCTTCCGGTCCTGCGGAATGAAACATGCTTTTTCGGTGCCGCAACGAACCATGTGAAGATAGATACCTACCCAACTCACTTTTATTTGGCTCTATCGAAGGGCTCTTGCAGCAAGTTCGGATTCTCAAGCGAACCTAAAATGAATGATTTTTCGACTAAATATTTATTCTAAAAGAACTAACGATTTTGTTTACTTCGTCATCTCCGATACAGCGAAGCATCATGAGTACGATTCCCAGAACAATATTTAGAACTATGAATCCAATGTAGAGATTTCCGTCTTGGTAGTGAGTCCCAACCATTCCAACCGCCCAATCGCAGACCAAGAGTCCGAAGACTAACAAAAGTATCCATCGCAAATCTTGCATAGGCCTACAGAAATATGACAACATAAACATTTGAATTCACCATCCATTATCCTGTACGGGGTTTGCTATAGGTTTTTTTTTAAATAGGAGTTTCGGAGATATTTTTGCGTCAGAATGACGGTGTATATCTTATAAATGTAAATATTTTTTTGCAGTTAAAGGCTGTGATAGTTATAACTTATAAGATAGAAACCTATAAATATTAATTTCTATTGATTGAGGCTTACTCATATCGAGTGAAGCTTTCTTCATCGACTTCGTAGTTTTCATCCGGTCTCCCACATATGGCACAACACAGGCAAACGAGTGCGACACAGGCAAATATTCCAATCGGAATAACAGTGGCTAACATCGCGTCACCGCTCAAATTTAACCAACAATAATGATCTCTAAAATTGAATTGTCATCACGGCATTTAACACGAAAAGTAATTAAGCTCAAAAATGGTTCTGCAAACTCACGTTTCTTTGAGCACATAAGAATCGCCGATGGTGGTTGATGATATAATCACGATTACTATTGGAACACCTAAAATAACATTAGATTTTCATTTGATATTATTTTAAGGGTTTTCCTAATTTTAGCGGTTTTAGCGAGTCTGATCATACATTTAAATTTTTAAGATTTAAATTATTTCTTTAGAAGTTCTGATAATTTTAAAGTATTTTTTATTATCATTTAAGACTTGTTTTTAAAATTTTAAGAATATAATTTTTAATACATGTACATGTATTTTCTAAAAATATAAGATTTTATATACAGTACAATATGTACAGTGTACAGGACATGTAGGTTTGTTTTGCTAATTTTGTAATTAATTATTTTTATTTAACTGACATTTTTGTCATATCTTATTAATAATTATTTCTGTTATTTTAGAATCAGGAAAGCTTCTTATTATTTTTGATTTTTTTCCTGTTATTGGTTTCGTGTCAATTCTGATTTAGAAATACGTATATTTTTTGGAAAATATAAGCATTTTTTTACGAATAATATAATTATAACACTTATTGTACTGTATATAATTGCGATGAGAAATGACGGTGATTGAAACGTTTGAATTGGTTCGAGATAACATTAAAATGTATTGATGAAACTACCGCAGTAACAATGGTTATCTTACCCCAACCGATAATGAAAAATTGCCATCCGTGGCAAAGAAAACTAATCGGGACGAATTTGGTCATTGTTTTAACGTAGCAAAAACATTCCATGGCGAAAAATAAGAAGCTCGCCGTAAAAAAATAATGTATGCACATGGCCGTCATTTTACAATCTAATTGATTGACGGTATGGACGTCGACAAGAATCAAAATGTGAGCCACTAGAAGAGACAATTCGAAGCATATTTCGCATAAACAATCTCTATACTTGGCCATGCTTCAAATAAAATGTATTAAAATAGTATTAATTAAAAAAAGGTTTTTTTAAAAGAAAATTTGAGATTTTTACCCGCTCGCGAGGAAGATGAGCAAAGTTAGGGTAATGAGACCGATCATAGTGCCACAACTAATGATACGGAAAACAAACAACTGCTCGTTTCTTACCGAATTCGCATCTCCAGTCACACTTCCGTTGCCCTAAATTGTGTTGTATAGTGAATCCCAGTACGAGTAAAATTATTAACGAAATTGTATGTACCATATTAAACGTGACGTCCAATTGGTTAACGGTCATGGCCATAGCTCTGGGTGTGGTTGAGTTAGGATCTAAAGTGACGACGTTGATCGAGTAGGTGGAACCTTGAAGAGTTCTTGGTTCCGGGTCAGACACGTCCATCGATGGCGTGATGTTAATTTTGTATTCGGTTCCGGGCTGAAGACCGGAAAACGCAGCTGTGTTATTGCTAATCGAAATGGCAGGGTTGCTCAAGGATGTCGCATCTCGTTTTGTTCGAAGCTGTGGATTTCGAACTGATTCTATTGTCGGGTGGTAATTAGAGAATTTCCAAGTATTGCAATCCCATCGAAGGGTAATGGCCGTGCTGGTCAAATCTTTCACCAACAACTGACTCATTGAGCCCATTGTGACTGCAAACACATTGTTAATTAATAACAGCACTGTATTTTTTTTTTTTTTTTTTGAAAAACCGCTACTCACTATTTAGTTTTCTTTTGCATAGAACTGGGAAGCGTTTTCCGCACTGTTCTTCATCGACCATTTGGTTGTTCTCTAAGGAGATTAATCCGCAACTTACAGACCTTTTTTCTCTCTTCACTTTATCAATTGATTTAATTTCTAAATATTTATTCAGTAATTATTTTCAGTAATTTGTTTAAAGGAAATAGAAACGCTGAACATTTACTAGGCGATTGCCGCAATGATGCCGTTCCGTCGGTGTTTACCCAGAACGAGGTATCTATCATTTGAGCAATGGTTTTTAAGAAATTGACTTCATCTGCGTTGTTAGGCGAGACCACATCGCCATTTCCTATAGAGCATATTGTGCTTCCTTCATCCGACGTAATTTTCTCTTTGCTGACCCAATAGCACGCCGTACCAAATTGAAACTCGCCGTCGGAGCAATTGGGTTCTAAAGTAAAGTTTTAAAATCATTAAAAAAAATATATATGTTTATGATTTAAATTACTTGTGGTAAGAACGAAAGGGATGGTGTTGATAACGCGGTTGGTGCCATTCTCTAAAGCGGTCAGCTTGAAGTTATAGCTCGAACCATAAGGTAATCCACTTATAGTAGTTTGATTGTCTTTTGCCATTACACTTTTAAAAGGTGTCGCACTATCGTCCGACGAAATGACGTAAACTACGTTTGATTTCTGTTCCGGATTGATATGTGGCCAGTTCAGCTGAATTCGACCGTCGGAAGTGACGTTCACTGTCATTCCCAGCTGCGACCCTTCAAAACTGAAAAGTTAACTCAATCAAAATTACTCTAGATAAAATTAATTTACCTGTCGTAATCGTTTTATTTACGCTGATAACGTTAAAAAGGTTTCTGAACGAAGCGTTTACTCTAATCAGGTACTCTTGGTTGATGTCTAACGATGTGATGTATGCCGGAAGCGAGGTTACATTGGCGTTCACCACTGTACATACACTGGTGTTGGTGTTACACTTTTCAATCGAGTAACCAGATGCCTGTAGCATTCGATTGGACGTTTTCCACTGCAATCGAATAGTCGTGGGAGTTGTAAGAATCAGCTGAAAGTTTTGAAGGATTCCTAAATCTAAACACAGCAAAATTGTTGTGGGAAAGATTAATACAGTGCGCTCTCGATTTTATGCAGCTTTGAACTTGTTTGTATAATTATTTTTGGAGTGCATTGGGTCCTTGGGAAAGTTCTCAACCTTTGGCTTTTTAAATTGTAAGAATTTGCCAACATTTTCCGTTTTTAAGCTATTTTTCTATGTTCATTGCCTGCAGCACTATTCCTTCCTCATTTTTAGTTCTTTTCAATTGTTTTTGGTCAGTTTAGGTCTTGCGATGATGCATCATAATATTTTTATCAAAAAATTAAAATGGTTGAGAACCGATGGTGCATTATTTTAATAACTATTTATATTACTTTAAACACGTTTATTTGCCTGAAATAGTTGATGAGCAGATAAATGGAAGTTGCGCGTCGCAATCCATATAATTCCAATTTGATAGTGAATTGGTGTCAGACGGATAAGTGGATGAGACGCAGCATCCTCTATCCGGAAAGGCCATCGAGGGTAATCTGCTGTAGTTCCAATTGGAACCGTCTGACCATTTTAAATTTCTAACGTCTAAAATAAGAAACGGTAGAATTCTTTTTGCACGGTAATGTTATTAATAAAAAGCTGAGAATAAATTTATTACTGTTTGCTGGGCAGTCGTTTGCTCCGATGAAAAACGCGATTTCCGATGACATCGCATTTCTTAAATTCATATCTTCCGTTTGGTTGTGAACGCTAACCAGATGACCGTTGGTTTTATTGCACGTATCTTCCGCATTCAACCAGGACGATGCTTTTTTAAGGTCAAATACTTTGTAATTTTTCCCGTCGAAAAATATTTTGGCAGGTGCATCTGTTTGATTCAAAAAGAGGATTTAATCGTTTGAGATGTCAAAATAAATAATTTTTATTGCTATAATTATTTGACTTACCGAATTGGAATGAGGCTAAAAATCCACAAGGGATGAATTGGCTTCTTCCAAACATACAGGATAGAAGAATTTTGTATGTTTTATTAGCTTCGAAATCTTTGATGTCGTAGAATAAATTGTCGGTGATTTCCACTTCAATTAAATTGGAATCATTGTCGTTGATTAGTCCGTAAGTCAATCGATAAGCATCAGCGTTAAACGAGACGGTGTTATCTTTTTTCACTTGGCCGGAAGACCACTGAATTCTCACAAAACCTTCCCAATGTACAATTGCTTTCATTGATATTGGAACTTGCAAAACTCCTCCGTTGGTCTCGGAACTGCTTCTCGGATTTACTACATAAACAACGGTGGTTAATAAAATGAATTAAAAGCATGGACGCGTATTATCGTTGGTTAAAAGTGGTGCGACCTCGCCTGGTTTCAAAATCTTTTGAACCCCGATCCAAGTTTTAGGGTAATAAATAGAATGGTTTTTATTTAAAATAATTGGATTTGATTTGGAAAAATTGAATATTTTGACTGAAAAAAATTGACTTTTGGAGAAAAAAAAAAAAGAAGGTGCAAATTGGTTATTGCCAATACGTACATGTAGTGCCAATATGACCACTTTAACGATAATACTCCTCTAATTAAAAAACATTTTGTATATAAATACGTAATATGAAGGACGCGTTTGTTTCGTAATTTAGTTGTCCATCTTTATCGGGCCATATCTTTATTTCGTAACTGTCTCCAGGTGTCAGTGCAGGTAGGATGGCTCTTTTTAGAGTGTTTGGAACTGTGGTGGTTGACAGTAAACGGCCATCTAAAGAGTAGACTGTTATTGTCCTCCAAACAAGGCTCCATCCTCCACTCAGCTCGTCCCAAGTGACTACAACCGAATTATTTGTCAGGGACATTATACTAAGATTCGCCGTTTTTGCCGTAATTGCTGTATCATTAAGAACATAATTTACTATTTTTTATTCATTATAATTAATATTTTTTTTAAAAAATAAAAGTTTTACCTAAGGTGCTGACTTGACAAATGAAAGGCATGCTTCTTTCGATTGGGCAAGTCATAAACGATTGCGATAGATCTTTGGATGAGCTGCAGCAATTGTGAGTCGAAACATCGTCTAAAATAACATGAAATACAAATTTAGTTTTAGTAATTGCTTATAGTTAATAAAATTACGCTGACCTGGTAAGAGTTGTGTACATGGTTCCATGACTGACCAGTAACCCTGCTCTGCTTCTACGATTTCGTTGATCTGCGCGTCCGAGACAGGCGACGATGGAATTTGTCCGGTAAACATTAATTCACACGTTGATTTGCTGTCCGTCCACGATTTCTTTTGCGGGTTAAAATAGTAACAATTGCTATCTCGCTGACGCCAGTTGAGCGGACAAGATGGGTCTATTTAATAAAAAAAAGCGTGAAAATGAGAATATTACAATGAAAGTAGCGTTTCTTACACGCTGAATAGGATTGATTATTGCAAGTGACGAACACATTTTGCATCTGACAGTAAAGAACGAGGAGATAAGTAGCGCCAAAGTAGGCTTGATTAATTGAAACGTTGGTGTTCGTGGTGCTAATGTTGGAACCGAGCACTTGGTGCTGTCCGTTTTCGAATGACCAACTCAAGACGTATCGATCGGCTTGAAACGCGCTGTATCCATCGGATGAACGGATCAGCGGCTGACTCCAATTGATACGTAAAGTGCCGTTCGCTAGACCTACCACTGTCAAATTTGTTTCCACGATTCCATCACCTGTGATAACGTCATCAAACACAAAAAAATTATACGTTAAATTACCATTGGTTACGCGCAATTGCCAGCAATTTGGTGAAGTAACGGTATGAAGGCAACAAAAAAAAAAAAAAAAAAATATCGTAATTTAATAAATGTACCGGTAGTTGAAATTCTCATTAATTATTCAAAATAAATTATTGATTTTGTTGGCTTTTTTTACGTTTTCTAAACACATATTGCTCATCACGCAATTGTTATTTTTCCAATAATGTTTTATTTAAAAAAAAGCATTTGTATTGAATTTTTAATACAGTATTTTTAATTTATAAAATACGTTTGATATTAAATGTTTCATATAATCATATTAATTTTATATATCTCATTTAATAAATATTATTGGAAAAGTTTAACAGTAACAAAAAAGTATGCACTTATTTACATTACAGCATTGCATTTTTTGTGTGTGTGTGTGTGTGATATAAGAAAAAAACATTTAAACGAAACTTTTTATAGGTAAATAGTTACTATTGGTTACCGGTGAATATTACATGTACTGGTTAATTTATTTATAGGGCAATACTAATTGTCGTTTTTTTTTCTTTTTATAATAATATATTATTGCAAAAACAAACCATTAAAAAAAAAAGAAACAGGTGATGTCATTCGCAATAATTATGTTGGCAAGGAAACCAATTGATTTATGCATGCATGCATCCATCAACTTTGTTTTGATTTTGGTAAACTTGTCAGCTAATTTTATAGCTAATTTGTTTTTTTTTTTAACAAACGAAAAATATTATTAATTTAAATGAAATTAAAAACAATATCATTTTTTTTAAAAAATTCATTTATTAATCTTAGAAATTTGATTAGTTTAAATTCTGAATGGACTTAGTTAATACATATACTGTAGTGTAATGTTAAAAAATTTATCAAGTTATTATTTTCTGTTTTAGATTATTTGTTCAGTAATTTTAAATGGTAAACATATAGCGTGCATGTTCAATTGTATGAGTGAGTGTAAGAGGTTTGATTTTTTGGCCTCAAAAGGCTTTTTGCAATCTCGGTTGTTCCCAGAAAGTTTAAAATCCCCTCAGAATTGAGCACTGCAGCAAATATTCAAAACGTATTAGATCAAAATTGCGCTCATAATTTATTTAAATAAAACGTTGTTTCAGAAAATTTTGCCCTGAATATGTATACCGTACACGGTACAGGTACTTATAAATATGCGGCAAATTGTTTTAAATTTTAACAGTGGAGAAACGGAATGGAAAATCACGTAAAATTGCGCATTGAATTTCTTTAACGTGTTACATTTTTATTTACAATATTTATTAACATTCGTTTTTATGCAATTGGGGAAATAAATAGTAAGCAGGGAGTTTAATTATTACAGGTGTGGTTTTTTGTTGTTTTAGTTTATTCAATCTTTCCTTCTCAAGTTTAAATTTTCAAATTCTATCTGATTAATGTTCACTTTTCTGGACGACTTTTCAGCTCGAAGCTTCGAGTTGTATTAAATTTTAACACTCGTTGCATATTTGTCTGCCTACTATAAAACTTGCAAATTCAACAAGTCTTCAGCTGGGCGTTATGCAGTGGCATAGTGCGGCAATAGAAGATAGTCAGCTCTGGGCGCCACCGAACAGGGGCGTGCAAATTGCGACAAATTGTTTAAAAAAATATTATTCTTTTGTCAAAAAAAAAAAAAAAAAAGGGGGGGTACAGTTTATTTTATAACTTGCCATTTTTTATTAATTTTCTACCATGAAAACCTAGTTAAATGAACCAAGTTAGTAAAAAAATATGCTACAATATTAGGCAAAATAAATACGGTGTTGTGGGGCTCAAAAATTAATCCTTTTGCATCCTGTTGCACAAAATATCTTTTCCTGAGAAATGTAAGCGTTAAATTGTAGCTGAATGTCATTATAGCAAGGTTTTCACGGTTGAAAACTCGTCTAGAGGATCAGGCATTAAATAGAAATGAGTTAACTCGTTAACTTTAATTGTCGAAAAAGAAATTTGTTGCATCAACATGGGCGCTTGATGAGCATATAATTATACCGTAGCTAATATGAGTTGTCAGCTACGCTTTTTTAGCAATTGAGATGGCTCATTTTTACATCAAAACAAATTGCGACCGGAAATATAGTGTTTCATTCTTTAATACGCAAGCGCCTTGGCAGTCGACTAATACGGTTGTTAACATCGATAAAAGCGTTTAAAATAATTGGATTTTTTTTATAATTGTCATATGTCATATTGTAGTCGCATCTAATCACTATCGATTAATTATTAAACCCAATTATACTCGTAAACTACGGTAAATATTTATTTGATTATTTATGACCTCAGTTAAAGCGTTATGAATTACAGGAAGTGGTTATCACTTTAATGTCGCCTACTCTCAATGTTTTCTTTTTTCCACATCCTCGCTTTAAATAGGAACTGTTAATTTAACTTTTAAGCCAAGTTGATTCTAAAATTAATAGACTCGAAAGCATTTATTATTCTATTCTAGAATTGACTTTTTTGAATTTATAAACTTACTGTACCAGTATTTTTTTTTTTTATTAATTATTTTTACAGAAGAAAATTTTTAAAACTTTGTTATATTTTTATTAATATAATTTACTTTCACAACTATCGTTTTGAAATAACAAAACTAATTAATTTATTCAAAAGCAGCAAAAATAAATATCATACAAATTTGATACTTACATAATTGTAGCTGTTATGTTATTTATAATAAAAATCAATATTAGCACACAGGATGAGCGCAGCAATTTGTGTTTTTAAATTTTTTAAAAAATGTAAATTTTTTTCTCTCCTTAAAAATGATTTCATGATTAAATTTTTTTTAACATAGTTATTTAAGATTTAATTACGATTTTCACGCGTAATATTAAAAATTTTTTGCTGATGCGAGTGGGCTGGGTGAATGATAATTGCTTATTATAATAATATGTGCAGATCTAAGTACGAGCATGTATGTGGCTTAGTGCTGGTGAAATTCTTACCTTGAACTTTATTGGCAAATAAACTGAGAATAATTCCTACCGCGATGACAAGTACTTGAGAAAATGTATACTTCATATTATCTGAACGCAATTAGCACGTGTATATCTTTGGCTACATTATTTGATGTGATGCTTATTTCAATCTGAGTGCCATAAACGTTAAATCGTTATTTTGGCGTGAGAATGGCGGTGTGGCTTTTTGAAGCTTTGCGACCGGGGAATTGAGTGAGGAGAGATTTGAGTCGGCCGCCGCATTTAATAACGAATTGAAAATCGAAGTGGTCAAATGTTGATTCAAATTGTTGCCATAGCGCTATGTTTTTCTCATGTCGCGCATTTTTCTTAACCAAATTATCCTCATCCTTCATTTTTATTTTCTCGCGCGCACGCGCAACCTTTGTTTACACTCCAAAACGTCAATTTTGCTAATTTATTACTCGGGATATTATTTTGATATGAATAAATTGAGGTTTCATAAAAGTGTTTGTGTGTGACTCAAGTTTAAAATGGTGCAATACAATACTTCATTGATTTTTTTAAGTTGTTTTTTTATTAGAAAAAATGATTGTTCTAGGCCACTTCCCTTATTTTCATTTAAACGCATTTCATCACGAGGGCAAATAATTACATGCGCATTATTACCAAGAAAAAATCTAACGTTTTATTTACAGGAAGTTTATTTTTTTTTGTTTTTTCACTTAGAATTAAGATAGATATTATTTTTATGAATTTAACGAGGAAATACAGTATACTGTATACCCTGACTCTTTTAATCACAAATTAATGCTGCCTATCAGAGTCAGAGTAGTCTACATAGTGATCAATGCTAATAATGTTAAAAAAAACTTATTATGAAACGGGACCCTGGTATGATATAAAGGGGCAATAAAATATATTTAAGAGCGAAAATAATGAGAGGGGGGGGGGGGGGATATCACTTTTGCAAATACTAAAAACGGGTGTTCCAAGTTTTCCCGTTTAAAAAAAAAAAAATAAGAAAAAAAGGTCACAACAAAACCTTTTTTTTTTAACTTGGGAAACCAAAATTAAAAGGATGCCTATAATTACAGTACTGTATTGTTCAGCAGGCTACATGTGCAATTATACAGTATGTAAGGATTATAATAGGGTTGTAGTATTGAAGGAATTCGACGGTTGGTGCAAATCCATCAATCGCTCATAAATGTTGTATGGATTTCAGGTTACTCGGATGTAACAAAATTCGGATTTAACGTCACAAACTGTCGTTTTACCGAGTTCTACTGCAGTCTGTATACAGTACATGTATTCAGAATTGCAGTAGAGTATTGAAGGACTTGCAGCAACAATGAAATACCTGTAGCTCCATTATTTCCCGCTTTTTGAATTAAATTATGTGGGGGTAGGCCTACTGCGTATTCTACTACAGCACTATAGTACAGGTTTGTTAAGAAACATTTGCTTTTTCGATTGTTGCCAAAAGGTTAAACAAATGCGAGTAGCCTACAGTAGTACAGAGCATATTGTTTTTCAAATTATTCTATTGCAACCTATTGTAGAACGATGCTATGGTAGATGTAAAAAAAGAAAACGTGCAAAAGTTTTTTTTTTTTTTAATTTGCCAAAAACTAGTAAAAGCTGTTCTGTCTCGTTAATGAATAAAAGAAAAACCCATAGTATGACTGTATTGGTCATTAGGGGAATTTTTATTTATCATTAAGCCTACAAGACAAGGTTCTATACAAGATTGTTCTGCTGTCCCTAGAAACCTGCGATACAGTGTTAGAAACTTAGAAGTTCGGGATTTAACTGAGCAAATTCAAAAAGGTAAAAAATAAGAATGACTACCGGTACGGTAGCTAAAAAAAAAATCGATATTAATGTCGAAGCAGGTGAAAATTATACTTTTCTATAACACGTTGTTGTTCTATTTTTTTAATAAAATGAAAAGCGTCTACTAATAAATATTAATTGCTGCGGTCTAGCTAGCACTCTATTTAAAAGTTAAATCTCTTGTCAAATTTGCTCGTGTATTGACGTCAAACCAATTACGCATTTAAATGAATGCAATCAGACTTCCTTTTGCAGTTTTTGATAGCGCGAATTATTATTTCATCATCAATTAAAAATGCGTTAATGATATTGTTATTGGGTAGCTGTTGTAACCACGTGATCAACTTGTTCGACTTTGCACTCGAGGAAAAGGGAAATTTTGAGGGGGAAACGAATGAGACCATCGCCAGAGATTTCGCTTACGTTGGCCGAATAAAGTACATGTAAAAGAGTTTGAAGCGAATATAAAGTAAGGTGACCTCAATTTTATCTCAATTCCCGACCACCCCTAACCAACTTCACCGGTCGGGTAGGTATTGCAGGTGGGTGAGAGAGGTGCTTGGAAGGTAGCAGCTTGCCCTTGGTGCTTCGCTCGGTTCTGCTTCACAAGGTGTCTGTCTCTCTCCCCGGTACGCTACAGTTCGATCTTGTGGCAACTTATGGACTTTTTTTCACATCACTTATTAAACTTGATATAAATTAATAATGGACAACAAGTGGACAGTAGTTGGAATATTTTTGGTACTGCTGGCTCTCGCTTTCCAGTCAGGTAACATTATTTTTTACAATTAAAAATATAATTGATTATTTTTTTAAAATTTTTATTTTTTTCTCGTAACGTTGAAATCAACGTTTTTTGAAATCTTGGTTTTTTTAAATAAATATTTAAGATATACCGGTATGTTTATTAACATTTTTTTCTTCAATATTCAGCCTAAAAGACTAATATACTGTAGATCGCAATTGTTTGCAAAATTATGTTAGTTTTTATTTTTGAACTGCAACGATTTATTCACCAGCGAAGTTGCGCAATGACAAAATAAAACCGGATTTTTTTTTATTTTCTGCAAAGCGAAAGAAAAAAAAGCTGTGACGTAAGATTTAAAACCGAAAATAAATTAGTAGTTTAAAGTTGTGAAACATTTAACCGGTTTAAAAACTGGTTAAAAAATTTAATATTCCCTTTATCGTTTACAAATTATGTTAGAATATTCGTAACAGGTAAACAGTCCATTATCACTATCCCTGATCAAACGATCTTTAAAATCAAAAAGTTTCCAAGTACGTACATGTAGCTTTAAATGACGTCATGAAAGTTTATAATAAATTAAAAAATAATAGGGATTAATTGTTGGCATACAATTGTGAATTTTCGTAGAGCTCACAGAATGCCTGCAAATCCGAATAAAAATTTTAATTCAATGCGAAGTCACGTCATTCGATGGCAAATACTGCAGCCGTCCTTAGGCACCGGTGCAACGAAATTATTGCCCAACTTAACTCTCAAGGCTAACTTGGCAAAATTTTATTGTAATAATTATTATTCTCTAACTGCACTTCGTGATCATTGTTAACACTTTATAAAACGACGATACACTGATCGGTAATAACAATTTGAAAATCGATACCCCTCGTTTGCCGACTTATTTTTTTTTAATTTAATCAGAATTTAATATGGGGTATCAATGTGTTTGTCGTTTTTTTTTATTACCTGCTGATTGAGCGAGTGCCAATTTGAGAGCTTAATTTTTT
Organism: Polydesmus complanatus; assembly: GCA_034692225.1. Lineage (NCBI taxonomy): Eukaryota > Metazoa > Arthropoda > Diplopoda > Polydesmida > Polydesmidae > Polydesmus > Polydesmus complanatus. The sequence goes on from JAQGAZ010000104.1 coordinate 37,642, forward strand.
TTATTGCGCTAATCCCAAGTAGCCAGCATCGTTGCTGCGCTCTCAAATCTTGTTTCACATCAAATAAGGTTAATTTCTTACAGTGTAACCAAGATGGTGTAACCTAGTTGACTAAAAACGAGCCCAGAATCTAATTGTAGGCATTATACTTACTGTATGTATTAATAAAAACAAAAGAATTGTATTGGCGAACGCAAACTTTAATATTGCGTTTAAATTGCAATATTATCCAAAATAGCGAAAGAGGTTTGAAGTAGACATTGCATTATACAGTAAAAATGTTTGCTAATACTGTAAATATTTGATTTGTAAGAGAGAAAAGTTTTATTTGCATTTTAAGTTTGAACTTATACGCATTTAAGATTAAGCTATAAAACCTGTTTTACGAGGTTAATTGGATTGGATATTAGATTATAGAGTATGGACAAGGATCAATTTCGTTTTAAAGAATGTTTTTTAAGAATTTTTTTAAGGCTAATTTTCAATTGTATGGTACAGCTGCAATACAAGAATTTTTATTGTCTGTTTACATTAACGTTATATTTTATATTGCGTTTATTAATGCGCGCATTATTTCCGCATGTTGGCAACCGAAAAATTGCAACGGTAATCGAAAACATTACATGTACATGTACTCGTACAGTATCATTTTCAACACTGAGAACACTCAAACCTAAATAGACATACAGTACTATAGGCAACTTTCTTATTGTGTGACACATTTTTGTTATACAGTAGTATAATTATTGAAAGGGGGGGGGGGATAACATTTTTTAATCGTACAGTGGTTTTCAAGGCATTTTAATGACCTACATATTTTTTTTTTAAATTCGAGTTTCTTATTAAAAATTGAAAAAATTAGATGGAAAAAAACCAACCGTAATTGTTTATTATTATTTTTTATGTTTCGAATCTTTTTCAACATTCAGCCTTGGGGTAATTTTTCTCCCTCTTCAAGATTGAACGATGCTAAATTTCCGTGCATGCATACCTGTCACATTCAAATTGATTTTTTTCAAAAAGATATTAATTTGTAATTGATGTATCGATACTAAGTCGAAATAAAATGATTAATGAAATGCTATATTTCGCATAAAATCATAAATTATTTATTTATTTCTAGTTTCTGCCATAAGTTGTTACAAATGCAACTCCAAGACGGATCCTGGCTGTGATACAATTCCTCCCAGCAGTAAATATATGATGGAATGTGGTGAATTAAAGGAAGGATCGAAATATGACCGATGTCGAAAAATTGACCAATGGGTGGACAAGGAAATGGAAGGCAGTACGTACTATTGCTATTTCTGCAATGGTCGGTTGTAGTTATTATATAATAAACTTCATAAAATTATTTTAGTGAAACCGAATCAAAGAGTGATCCGAGACTGCGGATGGGGCCAGGGAGAAGACGAACGTACGTGTTACTATCGAGCTGGATTCGGAGGACGACAGAATGTTTGCACCTGCCAAACGGACAATTGTAACGGAGCCTCCAACATTGCATCTACCGTTTTTGCCATTGTTTCGGGTGTAGCTCTATGCTTTCTTGGCTTTGCCCATTGATGACTTAATACATTTTAATTGATGATTTTCATTCGCTGTGGTCAGTTTGTAGAAAATGCGTAGTACGTTCATTTGTGGAAGCGACGATTTTCATTGAAAAAATTTAATTCAGATTCTCAAATAAAGTTGTTTTTATCTTTTACATCTCAAGTCGTAGATGTAAAATATTGCATTATAATTCGTTGATTCGCAGATAAAGCATTCTGTTGAATATAATAATACGATTGTCTTTTGTTTGTTTTTCTTTTTAGAAAAAGTTTTCTTTTATTGTTACGGTAATTACTTCCGGATGGAAAATATTTCTCAACAATAATAAAATTTATTTAGAAAATGTAATGAGCCTATGAGGGATGTTGATAAAACATTCTGAAATGCAATTGTTAATTAAGACAGATTTTATAAATTGTTTATAAATGAAAAATTTTTTTAGAATCGATTTAGTGTACATATCGAAGAGTTGCTTAATTTGATAGAATTATTTTTTAGCAATATAATATTATTGTACAGTTCCAAATATACAAAATTCAATAAAAAGTAAAAATTTCATTGTTTTTTATTTATTTATTTATTTTACATCTAGGGAAAAACCTCGAAGAAGTAGGTGAAACGATATTAAAATTATTTTGACTTTTAGATTAACAATAACAAAAGATATAAAAAATAATTTATTTATTGAATAGGCCTCCACAATATTTGGCAATGTAAAATTAAAACACTATACTTGTATAACTTTAATGCACAAAATAATTTACAATTTTAATTTGAAAAATTTTTTAACTGAAAAATGTTATTTATTATTTTGTATTATAACACGTGACATAATAATTAACGTAACTATTATAATGGCTTGGAAAAATAAGGATAATAAATTTTAAATGTTAATCTACGGTACTTAATATTTCAAACATTATTAAATTTATTATTTTTAATCATAATCACGTTTCACAGATCGAATAGCAAAAAAAAAAAAAAAGACGTAATGCATTATCGAATGAAGTCGTGCCAGCTCTTCGCTCAATAATAATTCATTAAACAGTATAAAGTAAGCATTTCATATAAGCTCCCACTCGTAGCTATTACACCAGCTGCGCATGCGCTGTGTGTTGCAAGATTATTTATTTTGCGTACAAAATATACGCTTTTAATTTAAACTTTAGAAACATTTTGTACATGGAAATACCAAAAAAGAATTAATGTTTTTAAAAAGGTGTCGGAAATAACTATTTTTGATAAAGCATGTTTGGCTGCGATCTGTTTATGAGCTGTCAGTATATACAAGTAAGCATAAATGAAACAAAATTGTAACGATCGTTGTGGACATTTTATTTGATACGAGTACAGATTCATGAAGGGGTTGGCGATCGTGCGTTATGGACCTCTCCGATTCAGATTTAAGAGAGCAACTATTTCACAATGCTGTTCGAGAGTTTATCGTAAGTCCTTCCATCAACTTTGTACTTTATTTACGGTAATAATATTTTCAAAATTTGCAGATATTTATGCTATATTTTATATTCCTTTGCATTCTATCGTACACGGTCATCTGTAAGTTCAAGAGAAGAGAACGGGACGAATATTATCCTGGAGACGACGAAGATGCTAAAGTTTATAGAATTTTGTAAGATCTTTTTTCTTAATTTCATGACATAGCGTTATATAGTAAACTAAATAAATTGCAGTTTGTGGATCTGTACATTTTCGTTCGCTGTATCAGTCGGGGCCGTTTTTCTATTACCATTCTCAATTATGAGCAACGAGATTATATTGTTATATCCCAACAGCTATTATGTCCAATGGATCAATAGTTCTCTTATTCAAGGTTACTGTTTTATTTTAATTATTTCATGAGCGTATTTCATTATTTTGTTTTTCTATTAGGACTATGGAATCACGTGTTTCTATTTTCCAATCTGTGCCTTTTCATATTTTTGCCATTTGCGTATCTTTTTTCTGAATCTGAAGGATTTCCTGGATCGACCAAGGTAGTTGTTTATTTCGTTTAAAACTACGGTAAATATGTACTTACTTCCGTATGTTTTTTGAATAGGGACTGTTGGCTAGGGCTTACGAGACGTTTGTAATCCTAATGTTGATGTCATTTCTTGTTTTGGGAATGACCTATATTTTGTCAGCTCTTATCGACCACGACAAATCGAGCATCGAGTCTTTATTTAGTAAGTTGACGATTTACATTTATTATACGATTTAATAGTGAAATTAAAGATTTATGACTTTAACATTAATATTCGTTTACTTTTATAAAATCTTGCTTTTCTTAAAATTAATTATTGTATGGAAGTTCCCAGTTTATCGTCTAGTAAGTACTGAAACATCCCCATTTATTGTTGTCTTATTTTTTTGCTTGATAGAATGCTTAACGCTAAATGAATTATAGCTTATTACATGTAATTTTGTTTTACATTTTCTTTTTATTTATAGATATTTGGAATTACTATCTTCCATTCTTGTACTCGTGCGTGTCATTTGTCGGAGTTTTGGCTCTACTTTGTAAATGATTTTGCATTTTGGTATCACAAATATAAAAATCGATTTATTATTTGAAAATTTTATTTAGTGTGTACACCCTTGGGATTTGTCCGCCTTTTTACCGTTGTTGGACAACTTATCGTCAAGCCAAAAGTAAATCAAAGAGCAAATAAATTCAGGGAATAAATATTTTAAACTAAATATTGATTAATTTAGTTTTTGGGCGATATCGAAGAAGAATATTTTATTATTTGCTTGGAGCAAAATAGTTTACAGAGAAAATTAAAATCATTCCAAAATTCGAGTAATTCTTACTTTTATTATTAAATTGCAAGGAAATCATTGAATTTATAATATAATATTATTTTCTTTTTTAGACGGTTCATATCATCTCCTTAATGGAGTGAATTACTTGCAATCACGTTTGACGATGGTTGAAGAAGAAAAAGCTAAATTAGGTAATTATAATTTATAATTTGAACTTTATCAAGAAAACAATAATTAATCTAAAATTTTTGAATCTTGCAGAAAGACGACGAAAAGCTTCATCTATTCAGAGAAATTTGGTGTATCCAAGTGTCAAAGTTTTGCTTGTAGTTTTAACAGTATGTGAATTTTTCGTGTGCCATATTTTGAAAAAATCCACTAATTGTTAAATAAATTCTAGAGCATTGCTGTTATGATAGTAGCCGTTAACACTTTAGAATTGTTATTTGGCTTTAAAGCCTTACCTATCAGCTCACAGGTATTATTGAATCGATATCGGTTTTATAAATTTAATAACAAGTGATCTTAATTTTTTTTTCCATTTTTTTTTTTTAGCAATTTGCTCTAGGTATCACATCCCACTCGATGTTGGGTCTAGTAGGTGCCGCGCTCCAGGTCATAATTATATGGTATTTAATGTTGACATCAGTAGCAGGATTCTACACACTTCCAATTTTCTCGAAATTTCGACCAAAATGGAAAAGCACTCCAATGACGCACGTTTTGTTAAATTGTGCGGTATTACTAATTTTGTCATCGGCTTTGCCGTTGCTGTCTCGTATTCTAGGTAAAAGAAGTATTTAATTAATTAAACTATTCGGCTCAACTAATTCTAATTTCCTATAGGTATAACCAATTTTGATTTGCTTGGAGACTTTGGAAAGATCGAGTGGTTAGGTAATATTTATATCATTTTATTTTACAACGTGGTGTTCACGGTGGCCATTACTATAATTCTTGCCAACAAATTTGCGTCTACTATGAAAACGTTTTTTACGACTGTATCTTTTAATCTGCGTCGATTGTCTACGGCATCCAAAGAATGTCAACATACTCAGTGACTGCGCATGCTTACGCTAACTTTGTACATGTATTGCGTTTTCTATATCTTGGCTAGTAATTGTTATTAGGTTGGAAGACATGCATATGAGAACGGTGAGAAATTTTATTATTTGTGCTCAAATTGTGACTAAATATCGGATCTAGTCATCGTGAAAATGTGCATTCACTTCGCTGACGTATTATGCAGTATTAATTTAAAGCAGGAGGGTAGAAATCACTTTGTTTTCCTAATTTAGTGATTACTAGACAAATAAAATCACTGTGATAAACACAATTTATTTGTAAATATGATATCACATTAAAACGATAAACTTTAAATTCCGTGGAAAGAGTTTTTATTTTATATTTACAGTATACTGCAGCTCGACTTTAATTTTTGTTTTTTTGTAAATGTAATTGTGCAGTAGAATCTTTGGAATCAAGTTTATCTAATCTTCGCATTGTAAGACTTTATATCACATATTATTGCAAATAAAAATTGATTGATTAAAATCAACTTCTAAAATTTTTATCGGCGAAATACGAGGTCTAATTTTTAGGTTTAGGCATAGTTACTATATGTAGTAACTATGGTTTAGGCTAATTATTGTCGTATTTAAATACATTATTTACGGTGAATTTAGGGGGTAATTTTTTTAGGCGTACAGTATTACGTTATTATTTTTTATCTTGCGTAATGATTTTTAATAGGTGTATGTAATTGGTAGCTAAATACAGGAATTCGGATCTTTCATTCGCACAACCTTGGGTTTTTTCGAGCCAAAAGGAAATATGTAATTTTCTATTGTTATTTACATTGTATAGCGCTGATATTTTTGAACAGCTTTCAATAGTCGTGCATGTTTTCAAGGTGGATCGATCCCTCTGACGATATTAGGACTGTTCATAAAATGTGAAGCGCAGGTCGGGACTTGCATTTTTGCGCCGGTCAATAACTTTACTTCCTCCTGACCTTGATTATATTTTCAAAATACTGTATCTCGCTATTATTGTTATTCTGGTAGCCTACATTAACAAGTTTCCGAGAACATGAAAATTTTTCTCAAGAAATAATTAATATTCTAGAAGCTGGTTTTTTTATACTGTATACAATATAAAAAATTAATAAGTTAATAAACTACAATCCCAAAACTTTAAATTTATGGTAGCAATATTTATTAAAAAAAATAATAAACTCTTCAAAATTTAATGATTTTTATTTTTAGTAATACAGAATGCATTTTACAAGAATAATTCAGCAGGGTTAAGTATGTGGGTTAATAATTTTCTTTTATTTTGATTTTTGAAGTTGGAATATCTATGGAAATACCAATAGGAAAATCAATAGGGTACAGTACAAAAAGCACCGAGCAAAAACAAGATCCAACATGAATATTTTCCCCCATTGGTTTAAAGTGACATCATTTTTCTCCTCCGCGATTGGTTGAAAATGACGTAGAGTGTATTCGGCTCTCGTAGTATAAAAGCTCAAATTTTGCGTCTCGTGGTGCAATCGTTTAGTTTGCTTTACCTTGTGGAAGTGCTGCTCAATTTTATCCGTAAAAGTATATTAAAACTTGGTAAATAGTACCGGCGCACATTCACACGCATTTTATTTCCTCTTACGATTTTCAAAACTATTTAGAAGCTTCTTGTGGTTTCTAAGGTGAGTCCCGCTCATTCTCTATGCAAGCGGAGTTGTTGTATTAATACTGTAATTTTGCAGAAGCTTCTTCCTCACCTGTTGGTGTTTTCCAATTTATTTTCACCATTTCCTTTGATCAGCCTTCATTATTTGAAGTAAGTTATCGCTTGATTTTATACATTATATAAATCTGCAATTAAATGCAAAAAGCCAAATGTTAATTGTGGTTGAATGCTATAAAAGTGTGGTAGTGCTTGGGAGTTCTGCTCCAGTTAAAAGAGCCTGATCCTCCTGAGCCTGTGTTGGTGTCACCTAGGAGACCAATCACAAGCACTCCCCTCAACACCCTCGCAATCTTCATCTATGCTCGTCTTGGCTAAGGTTAATTCAATAATAATTGATAAAAGTTGTAGCCATTGAGGCGCATGATGTCGAGAGGGATTAAGGGTGGTTGCTGACTTAAGATTGGGAAGATGATGATGACGAAGACTGCGACAAAAATTAAATTTTGTTTCTAATTTCGTTGTGTTGCATGTTGATAATTTAACAGTTTGAAGAGCAATGTTCAGGATTACAAACAGCAGTGAAATGGCCGTATTTGGAGAAGGACCGGATTATACAGCCGACCTCCGTGAGCCGAAACGACTCGACGGAGGACGGCTTAACTCCCGAAATGTCATTCGAAAATCTTCTGGATTTGGAGGATCCTTCGTGCCTAAGGGACGACATAAAGAACGTTTCCTTCACTCTCGAAATGAATGCCATATTTAAACCAGGTACAGTATCTAGATACGCGTTTCACTTTGAACACGAGTTAACGAGCAGCGCAACTTAAAATGAATAACATTTTAGAAACCTAACCACAACTGGCCAAATAAATGTAATTAAAAGTTTACACGAAGCATAATTAAACAAAAAATTATAGTATACTGTACTTCCATATAAAAAACCTCAAAGAAACAAAAACAATCAATACAAAATAAAATTTTTAAGGATAATATTACTTTATTTTTTTGTGGAAATCTTATACCCGACTCGTTAACTGATTTCATAAAATTATTGTTACATATTTCTAGTATTGGTTTTATAAATAATTTTGTTCTTTTTTATTTTTTTAGTCCCTGTTGAAGAGAAAAAAGACGCACATTTCAATCAAGTTGACTCGAACGTTGAGATAGATAACGATTTATGGTCTCTACTTTTGGAACTCGAAACGCCTGCAGAAGAAGCGATGAAGACTGAAACAACAGTCTATAGTACAAATTTCGCTTCAAACGAAGAAGAAGAAGAAGAAAATTTTAGCGGTTTTGATTCGAGCACACTATGCATTGATCCACTTAATTATTGTAAATCGGCAATAGGCGACTGCGAAATGTTGGACGATGATCTCGATCAGCTGTTTCAGCTGTCAACACAGATTGATTCCGCTGACGATCTGTCATATTTGTCAGCTGGATCTCCCTGTGAATCGACAGCGGATATGTTGGCTAATGTTATTTCTGAGACAGGTCTTTTTGCCAATCTCGCGACTCCTGATTTCCTATGTGACACCACACTTAATATTAGCGAGGTTCGAATTTTTTTTCCTGCCCAAACACTTTTTTGCATTATTTTAAATAAATTTGTTTGAATCATTTTCATTAATTTTTTCTAATTTTTTTCTCTATCTATTTAGATTCTGGGGCAAAGTCTGGTGGAACAGTCACCTGAACAGGTGGTACCAAATGAACTGGAAGAACCGGCAGTGTTGAATATCCCGGAACCAGTTTCAACCAGTAAACCCGTCACCAGAAAACGTAAAGCACAAATAGAAAATGCGACAGCTGTAAAGGATCTAAGCGACATCGAACAGTTGCAGTCACCATCTTCCTCAAAAAGAAGCAAAATTATTGACACTGAAGATAAATATACAATGATGCGAATTAAAAATAACGAGGCTTCCAAGAGGTCTCGACAAGCGCGCAAAATGAGATTCGTCGAAATGGACGGTGAATTAAACAAATTAGAAGAAGACAATGTGAGACTTAAATTAGAGGCCGATAAGTTGGAGAAAGCCGTAAATCAATTGAAATTGGCTTTAAAAACTACCGTTATGAAGCTAAAAGTGTAATAATATTGTGTTTAAATTAAAAGTATTCTTGACGTTATAATATAATACAGTAATATAATATTTTAAAAAGAAGTAAATTTTATGATAGTTTGGGGTTAGTTAACATCTTCTAACAATAATATTATATTGATCAGTTTATAGATCGTTGTTGCACGTGTTTTAACATGAAAATACTGTGTTGTTTTTCTTAAAGAAAAAAAAATTCATGGGCATGCATATTACGTACAATAATAAAATATTTGTGTACTTTTTTATATCCTTTGATTTTTACTTAAAATAAAAATTATGTTAATTTAATAATATAAATTGAATAACACTCGTTCGATTAATTATTTTGTATTGTGCAATAAATAATAATTATTGATATCATTTAGGCTATATGTGGGACAACAATGTTTGTCAAATAAAGATGTCCTAATATCTGTATTTGTTTTTACTCGTTCTAATTTTTTTTATTATTTTATGAAAGAAAGTGGTCGCAATATATCATGGTAACTTCTACATTTAATTGATTAAAAACTTAATAAATGTTATTGATTTCGTAAATTGGAATTTATTGAATTACATGTACATTTATTTATTTTATTTTGGGGCACTCTCTCTATTATTTACAGCGCAAGCGCAGAAGATGTTCCGGACAACGAGGCGGAGCGTCGTTGGAGGCTGCCAGTAGAGTGCGCGACCGGCGTTTCCTCTCTCCTCTACGTCCGTCATCGTACATGGTTCTTGCATCAATTTTGGCATTTATTTCTTTTTTTTGTCCGAAAATGGCCGCTAACCGAGAGAGAACTTTCATCTGCGTCAAGCCCGATGGTGTCCAACGTGGTATCGTGGGAGATATTATTAAAAGATTCGAACAGAAAGGCTTTAAATTAGTGGCGATGAAATTCATGCAGGTGAGCGCACGCTTTCGTTAGGCTTATTTCGCATGTACTTGACAACGCATGCATAGTACAGTAACGTACAGTAGTTGGATTATTGATTGACAATAAATTTTGAATTGTGGAATGCGTTGTAAAATATTTTATCATTGTAGGCGTCCGAGGAACATTTAAAGAAGCATTATGCTGATTTAGCTGCACGACCATTTTTCCCAGGTTTGGTGAAGTACATGGCGTCAGGACCGGTTGTGCCTATGGTAGGCCGCGTATTATTGATTTTTTGACACGTATTTAATAATATTAGCTTTTAATTATGATCGTGATGATTGGTATGAAAACAGGTTTGGGAAGGTTTGAACGTGGTGAAAACGGGTCGTCAAATGTTAGGTGAAACCAACCCAGCTGATTCCAAGCCAGGAACCATCAGAGGCGATTACTGCATCCAAGTCGGAAGGTACAATTATTATTATCATACCCGTTTAAATCTCTCAAAGAGTATTGTTTTTATGCTTAATTATTTATCATTTAAGGAATATAATTCACGGCAGCGATTCAGTTGAAAGCGCTAATAAGGAAATTGCCTTGTGGTTTAATGGAACTGGAGAAGTTGTTTCGTGGCAACCGGCTGCCGAATCTTGGATTTACGAAGATTAACTTTATTGATAACTAACGAACAAGAGATATGCGATTTTATTCGGTTGAACTACGTTCCCATTTATCAACATTCAATAATGTTAAATTAGTTTTTAACTAATTCCAATAATAAATTTATCCGTATCTAATTTGTCAGTTTTTTCTAGTCTTTTTGAGGCAATACACATTTTAGGTTGTACACATTTTACGATAAGAAAATATAATTGAATGGCTCGCAGCGATGTGCAGGTACAGCAGCTTCATGTTTCTATAAATCCGGGTTAACATTAAAATGTTGGAGATCCCGTATTTTCCCACTAAACGGCTCTTAAGAAGTGCAGCAAAATCATACCGAATTCAGAATCTGATGGTTTACTAATTTAACTCAAAATACACTAAAACAAATTTTTAATAATCTTTCTTGTATTTCCATTCAACTTACTAAAACAGTAATACTATAGTCTTATTAACTTTGAAATTTTAAAAGATTTCCTCTCATAGGTTTTACATCAAATTAATAATCAAAAATATGTCAGGAATAATTCATTTCTATAGCAGTACTCCCCGGTAGGGCAATGCAGCGCCGAGCGCGCGAAGACGCCACCTGTTGTCCAGCGACCGCGTTCGTCGTAGCAGAAGTTCCCCGCCAACAACGCGGCTGGTCAAGATTTGTCTCGGACCGTTCGCGATTAAAACATTCACTTTTATTTGTGTTTCAAATTTTATGTGAGCTCAGTCGTGATATAATATATTTTTTATGAATAAGTGCCGCGATAAACTTCATCTCTGAAAAGAACGGGACGGCAAAAATAAACTAACAAGCAAGGTGAGCAATATGAAAACTTTCAAGAGTTTTTTTTGCAAATGGCGCATGGCGGCTTGATTGCGCATTATTTTGGCAACCATGAATTTGATTTTTTGATATTAACAATATATGTAGATCAGGTTTGTTACACTAGGGTAGAATTGGCTATACTGTATAATGAAACTTTCAAAAAGATGTCTCGGTTGCTGTATCGGGTAGCTTTTATTCCTATAGTACGGTAAATCTCGTCAAATTACTGGAGAAATCCAATTTGCTGGTGCGTGGTCACATTTTGGTTATTGCGCCAATGCTATAGTGCCTTACAACGATGCCAAAATAATATTACCGAGATACTGTATTTAGCAGATCTGAGAATACAATTTCTGTTGCGTACCGTACAGGATAAGTTACCATTCGTAGAAAAATAATTTTTTTTACAGGACAGCCGAAATAAATACTGTAGTTAGATGCTACTGTATATTCTAATACTGTGTGTTAAAGAAAAGTTAATTACTGTACCACATTTCAATTGAAAGAGTACATGCACATTTATTTAAGTTTAAGCATTACAACATTGTTTTCTATCCTTTCTGATCAAATAATTATTCAGTGGTTGAATATTGCTGCGATAAATTTCTCAAATCTTTCTGCTATAATTATTATTTAGGCTGCTTCAAAACTTCTCAGAGTTGAGTGTCAGTTTTATCGAATCGGAATCGATTTCAAATCGCAGTATCTAATAGCGGGGAAATTAGCATAAAAAGAAACGCATTGAATTTGCGGATCATCGTCTTTCTCGATATTCGAAAGCTCTTTGGGTTAAATAAAACGTCTTGGTGAGTGTGGTGACCGCCACTGGAATCTGTTTCAAGCGTTTACTTTTATCTTCAAGCTGCTTGTCGACGGCGACTCTTCGACGAGCCATTTTTAATATGGTTTCCAGGTCATCCTTGTCACGCCTTTGATTCACGGCTTCACACAAAGTTTGAATGAAAAAAGTTCCTTTTGTAGTGCTACGGAAACTTGCGAAACCTATTTCGTTATAATTTGAATTAAATAATGTTTTGTTCGGAAGCATTTCCAGGGACAAAAGCTTTCTTACCGTTAGGTGCGGCGTAAGCGACCAGTACATCTGCGTGGACGGGCAATAGGTTTCCATCGTCCGGGGAGTCTTGCTCACCACAGCCCGTAACAACTCCACGGTCTGCGTGTTTTCCTTGACAAGCCTAACGTAAATTTCATTTAATGTGTTTTGGAATTATAGGGTCAATTATTTTTAGTTCACCTGTATGATAAAAATTTTTGGTTTCCCGACCAGAGTGATGGACTGATTTAAAGACAACAGGTAGTGGAGCATTGCTTCGAATTTGTAGGAGCCATCGTAAGCGTTCAAATAAGTGTTTTCGTCTCCGTGAGTCAATATAAATACGATTAAAGATCCGAAATCTGAGAAATCGGCTTCAAAAGCTATTTCAAAACAATTTGTTTTTGAATAAAATAAGCTTATTTTTTTTAAAAAACTATTTCAGCAGTTACTTTGTTGTAATGTTTGGTACAAATCTTCCTCTCCTAAATCATTATGAATTTCTCCGTGAAAGTTGAGGTCGTCGAAGGTTTGGCTGATAACATTCACATCGTATTCGGTACCAGTTCTTTTCGATAATTTCTCGTCTTCGAATTGGAAATGGTTAAAAATCAAATATTTTCCAGCTTTAGGTGCAAAGGAGTAATGCGGCAAATCGTTATACATGTACAACCTTGAAAATTAATTTTATTTGTAGTTCATATAATATGATTTTTTTTTAATTTTGTGTACTTACTCTCGCGAATCTGTAGAAGTTGTTTGAGGGTGAAGGGAAGTAGAAGTAGACACTTGTGATGTATGGAATGGTTTGCTGTCAGTTTCAATTTTTTCGGCCATTTTGCTTTTAGTTTGTTTTTTCTTCAATTTGCTTTTAATTTAGATTTACCAGCATACATCGATTGCTTTTTAATATTTAATTTCTAAGAGTAGATGTTTCGTTGACAAGATAATCAATCAGCGGTTTACAGATAAACAATATATTCCATAAGTTCAGTGATAAAAAAATATCAGAACGACAAAGTTGTGATTAGTTTTTTTTTTATGCATAGTAGTGTACATTTTATGGTTTTAAAGGATTGCGTATTGCTCCTGATGGGATCATGGGAATGTTAAAAGTTGATGAATCATCGGTCTTTCAAAGTTCAGATTGATTAAAGATTTCATGAACTGAATGTTGCAAGATTTGTTTACCGGTACTCGATCTCCACGCACTATTTCAGTTCAGGGAAATCCAATTGGTTTATTAAGAGATAAGATAGTAATATTGGTCCACTTTTGATCAACACATATTAGACTATCGTCTTTTTTGATGATTATTATTTTCCACATCAATAACACATTGATACGGTAATAATTATTATTGATATGTGTGTAGACGCTAATCGACTACGAATATTTTCGGAAGACCTTTACTGCTTAATTTTTTTTTCCTCTGATTTATACTCCTGATCATAGTAAGAGTTCGTAGACTAAATAAAAGTGTTTGCGCAGCACCTTTTATAACGTCGTTAACTCACTTTGCATTTTCAAAGCAAAGTAATTTGTCTAAATGGTTGTTTTTTTTTTATTAAAAAAAAAAAAAATTGGAAGTAAAAATAATATGCTAGTAAACTCCGGCTGGGAGAAATAAAAAGGAATCTACTATAATAATATTATTATAAAGGTAATAATTAAATTAAGGTACTGTAGTTAATATTTTCTAAATTCTATACCCGGTAGATGCTTTATAGAAATGCGTTTTGGAAAGGGTGTTTGGCTTTTGGGTATTTTTAATAAATTACGGTAAATTTTATCTCATTTTCCATCGTAGTGGAATCAGATTATGGTTAGTCAATTGAGAGATCCAGCTGTATAAGACTTGATTTGGCTATTGACTTAGAATAAATAATGTGGTGTTGGTCTCTGACGTAGTTCTGTTTGTACTCTACAGGTATATCAATTAAACGATTTTGGTTGGATGGAATTTTTCTACGATATGTAAAGTATAAATTAATTTTATAGTTATATAATTAAGAGGAAAAAATTTTGGAACGTTTTTGTTTAGAAATTTAATATTTATTATTAATTGGCGAAACTTGGGTAAAGATCCAAGTCATTTCAACATATCGACGTCAAACAATATTATTGCAATGGAAGTAACTTTACCGGGGCTCAAATTTTTTCGCCAATATTTTTACCGATATTAATTATTATTTTAAGCTTTCGAATTAATTTCAGGTGGTTGTCACGTTTACTAAAGCGTAATCTGAACTAAAACCAATTAGTTTTTTTATTTATTTATTTACGAAAAATGAAACATTGTATGGCTTTACAAATACTGTAAGTTTATGCTTATTCTAAATTAATATTCATCATTGTGATTTACGAGATTTAGTTTAAAAACAGTTGGTTATCTCCCCACATTATTCGACACTAACACAATTTTGTAAGTTGAACGGGACACAAAAATGTGCTAGTGCCAAAGAACAGAGAAGTTCTTATTAATTGAAAAATGCTGTATATTAATTGCAGTTTAATTGACGATGACGAAATCCTTCACAAAATTAGTATTGTTGTTGCCGCAATCCCATCTTAATAATTCGATTGGATAGTCCTTTCCTTTATCTTTGGCACCAGACGAACCACGAAATAATAAGCATCCATCTGTGAATTCTTCCAGTGCCAAGGATAACGGTCGAAAACAAGTCTTCTCCACGTGTTATAGGGATGACTAGTGCGCGTGCGCCGTTGCAGTTCCTTTGGAAAGAGTTCGTTAGCTCGTTCCGGTTCAAACATTACGCAGGTGGATTCTCTGTTTTAAAAAAAAATTAGAAAGTTCGATAAATAGTGAGAAAATGAGGTCATTTAGTTAACGAAGGATTAGGGAAAGTGGTCATTGGGCTCGGAGTCCGCGAATTCAGGCTCCATTCTCGTTTTTTAACCACCTGTTTCTTCTTCTTCTTCGGTTTTTGTGTATTTTTTATTTTACTTTCTTAATTTTTTAACAACTTTTTTTTTTCATTCGAAATTTGAGTTAAGAATGTGCAAAGTCACTGCTTGGCAACATTTCACGACACCTACTGTATAATCTTTTTTTTTTTTTTTTTACGCGAAAAAAATCCCAAAGTAAAAACAAGATCATTCAAATTTCACGCCTTTCACCAACTTTTTTTTTTCTTGTTTTTTTTTTCTCCTTCGTTACTTTTTCTAGCTCATCCATCTCCTCCTCCTCATCTGATCCTCACTCAACTTGGCACAACTAAAAATTGAAATAGAATTAAAAAAATTTTTTTTTTATTAGAATCGAGCATTAATGTTATTTCAATGAAAGATGAAATAAAAATATTACTGTCAAATTTAACTCAATTTTTTATCTTAAAAAAAAAAATAATAAGAAAATATTATTTTTGATATTATACTCGTACAAGCATTTAAAGTATGCTAATGTTTAAGAAAACTTCTACGAAATGGCATTAAAGCTGCATTAAATTGTTCAATGAAGCGTTTCTGTTGTTGTCAATTCAGTCTTTTTTCCAAAGGCAATACACTGTACATGTACTCTTTTTTTTTTGTGGTGGGAAGTACAGTAGTTGTGTTCAGTTTTTTTTTTTGTGTTTTTAGGTGGTGTTAATTTTGATATATTATATTTTAAAAAGTTATGTAGAATCTCTTTATAACGAAATTTCTAGAATTTATAAGCAAATTTTTTTCAGGTGAATGGACTACCGTCCGTTGTAATATTAGTTCTTTAAAGCGACAAAATGGTATCCCACTTTCATGGAAATCTTCAAAAATAATAAAATAAATACTGCTAATTATTAAAACGCCACTTTTTATGGAACTTCTTATTAACGTAAGAGCAGTATTTTTTTGCAAGTTGCATCGAATGCGATACTGTACAGTACTACCGTACTGTTTCTGTCGTAAAACTTGGAAAAGTGACTTTTCATTCAACTGGAACTGCCAAGCACATTAAAAACTCTTTAGTATTGATAATTTTTTACTGCTGACGCTCGTTATACAGACGTATTGTCATTCGAAATTTCTATTAATAGTACATGCATTTACATGTACAGTATTTAATAGTTTTGAATTTTTTTTTAAAAAATTTTTTAAATGTTGCGCATTTGAATTTTACTAAATGGAAGAAAAAAAAAAGATTTAAGAAGTTAAGATGGACAACCTTATTACGACGGAAAAACGCCTCCGTTGTCTCTCGTAAAATTTCTCCAGGTCTAATTGTTTCGCAAAGTTTGGCTTGTGAGTGGCACTCGGCTTGTAGGAGGAGGAGGAATTATTATAGAGAGCAGGTGTATTTTTTGGTTGTCTGTCTGCTCTCCAGCCTTGGTTCCGCTTGGCATCTCTTCACACTCACTTTTCTATTAAACCCAACACCAAATAATTATCTTTATATATAAATTTTTTTTTATTTTTTTAGGGTCATCGCCTCTTGCAATCACACATTTTATTTATACCTTCGTGTATTATTTTGATCCAACGTTTTTGCCAATCGCCGACATCTCGAACCGAATTTCCGTTCCGGAATCTGACCACCACTACGTATCAGACAGAATCTCAACCGCATCCAACAACCTATCACGAGAAAGAGAGAAGGAGAAAAAAAAAGCAAAGGTAAGAGCAATTTAAACATTTTATTTACGATATTTAATTTTATAACGACTGACTAACTAACTGTTAAAATGATATAAAATGAAGCGGAAAAAAAAAACAACTTATATTATGTTTAGAAAAAAAAAATTAGTAATTATGTAGTTGAACTTTAAATAGAGAAGGGGGGAAAAAATGGATGAAAGAAAGCGAAAATGTATACAGTATTTCGAATATTAATAGGAGAAAAAAAGAAAAAAAAAAAAGAATTGAGGTGAAAATATTGATGTGGTAAAACAGTAGTAAAAGTGATAATTTTTATGCGTGAATGTGGCGTATTCGTACGTTTGCAGCTGGTTATTCTTGTTCCGGTAGTGCAGAATGTGTTTCTGGTCATTGACTAGTACACCACCTATCGGTTTATTAACAGCACGTGACTGAAACTAACAGCGTGCACTAACATGAACATGACCGTTTGGGTCAATGGACCCTGTTTGCTAGACTTCTACCGCACTACCCAACTTAGAAATCGTTATTGATTGAAGTTGAACCAATAGAAATCCTCGTAAATAATAACTAAACAACGCACTTATTTTTTCTCCCCTTTTATATTTTTATTTAAAAAAATAAATAAATAAAAATAAAGTATTTTTCTTTATTTATTTATTTTTTAATTAATATTTTTGAAAGGAGTTTAATTAATCTACTAATTGCGCCGCGCTAATTGAAAGTTAATTTATCGTTGTTTTTAATTTCTTGAAATTATAATAATAATTTTGTTGAGAGATGTTAGCGGTTGCATAGGTAGGTGGTTTGGGTTTTTAATATGCAACATGCAGTATGATGTTTTTCCATAAAAATTTGACAGTCGTAAATTACTTTTGCTAACAAAACTTTTCCCATCGATTTAACGATGTTATGCCGGAAGCTGAAGGACCGGATATCGTTTTGGTGTTGTTGTTATTTCTTTTTTTAAACGATAGAAAAGGTATACATAATATTATGCAGAGGACATTGGTACATGTATATACTTTTGTTTATTTTTTTCTTCTTTTATAATAACAAAAAAATTATTTTATATACATATATATATTCCACTTCCTTTCTTATTTTTTTCATCATGCAACTCGTTCACTTTTTGACCTGCTTGTTTTTCTCTTCATCGAAAATGTAACACCGTATTACGCATCTAAAATTAACATAGAAAGGGGTGTATGAGAGAGGGTGGGAGAGATGAAAAGAAGGGAGGAGGAGGACGTGGTTTCGGAGTTGCCCCATAGCTTTTAACCACCGGATTATTATTATCATTACTTTCGGTTTTTTTTTACGCGATTGTTTGATAAGTGACGTGAAAAGACCTCGTTAACTATCGATATTTATTGATAATTAAATATGTATTGTTCGTAGTTAACCATCCCATTAATAAAAACCTAGATGGCGTACAGCCTATCTTTACGATGAAAATGTCGATACAACGAAATTCAGATTCATTTTTACTATGGACAAAAATTTCATTTAATTTAAAATCAGGTTTAGAAATAATAATTCGAATGAAAAAGACTGTCGTCTGGCGACGTCATTCAAATTGAGACAGATTTCAATATCCGTAACTATGGGGGAATTTTATGGATTATTATTAGTGATTTGTCACTGACACTAAGTAGCAACAATTAACTTTTGCGTAATATCTCAGCTGAACTTTTCTTTTCTTTGAATTAATTCTAGACAAAAATAATTATTTTTCTAGCGTAAAAATCCACAAATTTTCACAGAAAGCGTTCGAAGATACGTATGAAAAGCATATTAAACGACGTCATATTGTCGTCGATTTGTTGAAAGTTTCGTTGTATTTTTTCCGCGCGAAGCTTTAAAAGCCCATACGTACATTTCGTTATCAATTTCTACGAGAAGAAAATAATTTCCAAAAACTTTTGGCAACTTTCACATTTTCCTACTTTTAACTGTACCGTACTACCGGTAGTTCATACTATCGACATTTGATCATCCGGGATAAATGTATAGGGAGAGGGGAGGGATAAAAAAAAAAAGAAGAGATTGTT
The DNA here is from genome assembly GCA_034692225.1 of Polydesmus complanatus. Lineage (NCBI taxonomy): Eukaryota > Metazoa > Arthropoda > Diplopoda > Polydesmida > Polydesmidae > Polydesmus > Polydesmus complanatus. Next base: position 56,808 of record JAQGAZ010000104.1, read on the forward strand.
GAAGACATGAGAGAATAAAAAAAAGGTGATAATAACGATAGAGATAAAAAGAAGAAGAAGAAAAAAAAAAGGTGTGGGATCGTATTTTAAAATTATTCCCGACAACAAAATAATACAACAACTTCCGGTGAATAGACGAGAGAGTAAAAAAGTCGTTCTCTTTTTTTCTCCTTGAGATGATGAAACAGTTTTTTTTTTCTTCTTCCGTAGCAGCCAAGCACAATATGCAGCGAATGAATGCGTGTGTATGTGCGCGGCTATTCTAATTGACATATCCGCCTCCATTATTAGCACCGGAGAAATCACGGGAATGTAAACAATGACCCGTGAATTCTTCCAGTGCCATTAAAGGCCACGGGTTAAAACAAAAAACACACACACATACACGGTTTTACATATCACAGCGTTGAAATAAATAATATAAATATATCCAAAGAAAATAAAGACGAAAAATATATAATATATGAAGACTGGGCGATACAATTTTTTCCCCCCGAAAGAATAAACGGTAGAAACACAATTGGACAAGCAAAAAATCCCGATAAATATTTATAAGTTAATAAAAAAAAGAAAAAAAAATACGAACCGAAAGAGCCGGTGAGTGATCAGCTGTGAGTTAAGTTTACTCAGCGGTTGGTATTATTATGAAGCCCGAGAGAAGAGTTCAAGGTGGTCCACGCGGTTGGCCAAATATTGAATGACGAAGAAGTAGAGGACAATCGGTAACTCCAAATGCTCGACGATGAATAATAATAATCTTGATTGTAAAGAAAAACAAAACACAGATATAAATAAATATTAAAAAAAAAAAAAAATAGAAGATGAATCGACGAAGGACTATTTGAGGAGATAAAAGAAGGAATGATGTTTGTCGCGGACACATTATTATATGCAGGGCGAAGATGAGATGAGAGTGGATCTCGAAGAAAAGAAAAAAGAGTTGAATGAGATTGGTTGCGCCGGTGGTCAGTAAAGTATGAATGAATCGCACGAATGAGGGAGGAGGAGGATGCGAAAATGGCGTCGTTAAGAAGCAGAAGTGGAGGAGGGGGAGGAGGGTACAGGGCGCCACGCGCTGCTGAATCGGAAAAGAGCAAATGACCCTCTCTCTCTCTTTTCTTACGCACCATCTTTTTTCTTTTTCCCCCCCCCCAATTTTTTTTTTTTTTCTTTTCTTTTTCTATCTAATATTCTCGTCTCTATATACCTAATGCTTAGAAGCGACACCTGGTGAAAGGAAATGGTTATTACGTTCGGCCTCGTCACAGTATTTTATGAAGCGGTGGAAATTTTTTGGGAAGTTCATGGGGATGGAGCTTTGCATCCGTGGCCATGCAAAACAAAGAGTCAACGTACCTTTGCAGGGGTTGAATTTAAAGGATAGGTAAAGGTATAGGGGAAGATGAGGAGGAGGAAAGGTAGGATGGATGGAAGGGGAGGGGGGGGGGGGTAGAGAGAAAAAAAAAATGGATTCACACAAGCACAGTTCCTCTTTTATATACTCGCCTATATCACTTATGTATGATAATTATAGATATTTATATATATACATATGTGTGTATATATATTGGCGGGGGTGGAAGGAGAGGTAAAAAGGAGGAGAAGGAAAAATTTTGGATGGGAGGGAAAATAATAGGAAAACAGCTGCTTCGATTGAAAATTAACTTCTTTATTTTTTTTTTTTGTGTTTCTTCCCCTTCGGATTTAATTGCGTGGAAAAGCACCCTTGATTTTGAGTTATCTAGTTGGTCCGATTATTAAAAATTAGTAAGAGTTGTCTAATTAAAATCATTAATTTGAATTTGGGGGGGTTTTTGCGGTTAAAGTTTTATAATTATAGTAGAAAATTTAGTATGTTCGTTATATTGAGCCAAAGAAAAAATGTATACAGTACACTCATGTACTATATTTGGAATTTTGATTAATATTTTTATAAAAAAAAAAATTGTAATTATTTTAAAATTTTATCTGATCATATTTTTATTCTTAGGAATTTAATTATTTTTTTTACCATTAAACAGGAACTTTTGTTAAATTGAACACTTTTTTCACGTTTTGGTACTCTTTTAATTTAGGTGAAAACTCGAATTCTTTAAATTTAAAAGAGTTTCGTTTTTGCTATGTTTTTATTCATTTACTAACTTGGACAGCAAAAACGCTTTTACGTGTACTGTACTTTATTTGAGAAGTTACAAAAATAATTGTATGCGAAGTAAGAGGAATAAAAAATAGAATGCGCTTAATTTGAAGATAGGCTTAGTCGTAAACATATCACTAGAAATTTGAACTGCTGGCTCGCTGCTTGATTGTAGTACATGTAGTGCGCGTGTTGTGGAAGTTTTATAGTTAAGAGACACGTTGTTGTTCAATTATTATTGGACTATTAATATCGATATTCAACGAACAAATTGGATGGTTGCGGTTGAAATCTCGAGACTTTTTTTTTTTTCGTGTTTTTAGCGCGTAATTGCATGTTCTTGGAAAGTTTATTTGCGTTAGTGCGAGGGCGCTGCGGGTGCTACAAATGTTAATCGAATGCGAGGCAGAAATGTCTCGGGATAGTTAATTAGTAGAGCTGGAATATCTTTTCACTTATTTTTATTCTTCTTTCTGTTATGAAAATTTTATTGTCCAATGTTGGGGTTTTTTTTTTCTTTCCATACATTAAAACTCGTAATTCTTATTTAAGCTGTCAGCCGGAAAATCAAGAAATAAATGAAGATAAAATGAGAATTCCGAGAGTATATTTAAAAAAAATACACTTAAATATATATTGGAAGTTGATAGGTTATTAAGATGTTAATTTGAATTTCTCACGAATAGAACAAAAAAAGATGAGGAAGGTATTTGCTCGGGTTTTTTTTTATTACTATTAAGTTAAAGTTGGAGAAGTTGAAATTTTAAATTGTTCAAGTTGAGCGTTTTAAAATAGTTTCAACGAACAGTAGATATGTTATTATAATCTCGTCTGTTATTTATTTATTTATTTTTTTTTTTACTCGAAAATTTCGATCGACAAATATTATTCCAGTTTTTTGTCATTTAATTTTGATTTTTAAATGGATTTATCGTTTGGTGATTTGTTTTTTTTTTTGAAAATTTAAAAATAGTGACTGAATTAGCATAAAATTTGTTTTAGCTATTAGAAAGGTTTTGGAAAGAAATTCATAGTAATGATTGCGAATTTTATTTGTATTAAGAACGCATCACGAAGCACATGACGGTTTGTCAGCTGTTACCTAATCGTAAATCACGAACGTTACACGACGGGGAAAATAATAGAGAACTGTTAATATAAGATCTTAAGACGACGAAATATTTGTTTGTTTTTAAAATTTCATAAAAATTAGCATTTATTTCGTTGAACTTTTAAGTTTGAAATGCTAATTTTTGAAAATTCACTCAACGCTTGGCGAACATATTTTATTGTATTTGCTTAATAATAGATTTTATTACTGCAGTATTGGAGTTATAGCAATAAATTATCATTAAATTTCTTTAAAAAAAAAATAGTCGAGTTATTTTTGACATTTTTCCGCGATGACTGAATTTGTTTGTTGAAAAAAATATATATATAATCCGGTAAAACTCGGTTATAGCGACATCAGAGCGCTTGATTGATTTGTATTCAATGTCAGTTCCTTCAATGTGATTTTACAATATTTTCAAACTGTAGTTTTCTAAATTTCTTTTTTTTGACGCTATAGCCGACATTATTTTGTTGACGCAAATTTTTTTGTCTTTCCTAATGATTACTGTAAAATGGTTGGAAATACTTTTAAATTTTTGGAATCTTTAACCAAATTTGTAAATAACGAATGTTGCTTATCCAGAATCTTTGAAATTTACTAAAATAAAGCGAACTGAGGTACTGAAAAAAGTGCTTTTTTTTAAAGCAGGGGAGGGGTCGACGGACACCAGTACGCATTAGTTTTAAGTTTTATAAATGGTCGTTAAAAGCCAATAATCAAAGTTGGGGATATTAAAAATTTCAGCTTACAATTATTATTATTGGAAATTTTTTTAAAAACTTATAAAATGATATTAGTTGCAACAAAAAAAAACAATTTTTTTTTCTTTCAAATTTTGCTTAATTATAAATCCATTTATACTCGACGACATATACTTTTTTTTTTTTTTTTTTTTAAATATATATATGTACCGGTATAATTTTAATTTCATACACGTAATATTTATTTCGATAAACTATGGAGTAGTAAACAGGAAATAGGTTTTAAAAACTATTATTAAAAAAGACATTTTTGAAAAATTATATATTGTCGAAAATAGATGTTGTAAAACGGTGAGTAATAATTATTAAAATAAAAAAAAAATAAATAATTTTTGTAAATTACTTAATTTTGAAAAAAAAAATAATAAATAATTATCGAAAGCTCTTTAGCAGCCGCCTTCTTTTTAACTTTCACAAATGTTAATTAGATAGAGTGCTCTTTTTTTTTTACTTAATGAACAGACTTCTCCGATCAGGGGGTTGGAAAAACGCGCGGTTCTTGAAGGAGAAGCACGTGCGTGAGTTTAACCACGCCCACGCCTGCTTTTATAACGTTTAAGTCCGTCAGACGCAAATTATGACGTCAGGGGATAGTTTCATCCTGGTCGTCAAAAAGTCCTTTTCGAATCGGGAGTTTAAAAAAAAAAAAAAAAACTGGTGACGTCACAAGTCGTAGCTCCACCTACATCTCATCACCACCCACAAATCTCTCCGGAGCGACTACCGAATTTCTTTCTTGCCCCGCCCACTCTCTCAGCCTCTCCTCACCCCACTACACACTTATTACAGTTATTATTATTTTATATCTTTTTATATGTTTTTTCTTTCTCTCCCTCCCTCATCTCTCCTACAAACTCCACCGCTCTTATCTAATGGCTGACCGCGTCACGTGACCGGCTCATTCCTTCCATTTTTTTAGCTTTTTATCCTCGCAACTGCCATTATCATTTTCGTGGCTCAAATCGTTTGCTATTTTTTTTTTTTTTTTGCCTCTTTCTTCATTTCAGAAATAAGGTGAAATTAAGGAGAAAAAAGCAGCAAATAAATTCCTCGCTTTTTTTTATTGTTTAGTTTTTATATCAAAAACAATTTTTTTTTTTGGAGATTTAAAAGTTGTTGGTTGTGGAATCGGAAAGTTTCTCATGAATGCACAGTTGCGTTATGTGAGCATGCGTGCGTGTGAGACGCCATCTTGTTGGAGCGAGGCAAAATGATGAAGGAAATGGATTATAAAAAATTAAAAAAAAAAAAAAAAGAAGCGTGGAATTGGAGGAGAAATAAGTCTCCCGACCTTTTTACCACACTGAGGTCGCACACAAATAATAATAATAATAAAAATTACAACGTTCTTTTTTTTCTCTCTTACTATTATTTTTTTTTTAAAGGTAACTAAGCTTTGAAATAAGTGAAATAGACATAGATATGAGTCACGTGGGCGCCAGAAGGATGGCGATTGGTCGATCGATACGGTTTCGTTTGACTGCCCAATTCAACGTCATCTGGTTATCAGAGCTTTTTTTTTTTTTTTGTACGAGTTGTGATTAGGCTTAGGGTTAAGCTTAACTAACGAACGAGTAAGGATCGATGCTGGAGTGGGAACCAAAGGGGTGACTGCGGTTAGGTCGCCGCGGGGGGGGGGGGGGGGGGGGGGAGGGTGAGCAGGGGAGGGCGGAAAAAGAGGAGGAGGGGGATGCGAAACGGAATAATTTTACTGTAATTGTATGGTAAGCCGATACTAATAAATGAATTAAATCGAGACTTTTTTCCCAGCAATCCGATTAGATAACATGTAAATAATTATTATGCATTAAGCCTTTAAGAACTTCTACTTTTTGATATTACAAAAAAAAAAAAGTAATAATAATAATAGTAACAATTGAAAACTACTGTATCTAATAAATCAAAGTTGACTTTCTTGAAATATGATAATGCAGAGAAACGTTCATAAACATCTTATTAATGCTAAATAGTTCAGCACAGAACCTCTTCTTCCATGATAATAAAACCTTAAATGTTACGTCAACTCACCCCATCAATTGATAATACAGATTTGAATTTGATTTTTTTTTTTTTGATGGTTTATCTTAACTCAATTTCTAGGAATAGAAAGACTAAAGACTTAATGAAACTTTGGCGACATTAGTTTCAAACAATTTAATAGATGTTTTATACGATGGTTTTTGACAATGACTCGTGAACGTAAAATATGGGGTAAACAATAATTTTTTTTTTAATTCCGGTAAAATTTACTATTTTAGACAAAAAAAAATAGCATGTCTTAAAACTCGTGAAAAATATTAAGAATTTATAATTTATTGAAATTAGTTAATTCTAAAATAAATATGAAATCGGAAGAACTTTTTTTTTTAAATTTAAAACGTAAATAGTCCATATCCACATACGGATCGAGATATTTCGAATAGGTACATTCTGAAGGGTCTAGGGCGCACTTTTTAAACCGTTTTAACATTACATATTGTACTGAGAAAGCGGCGCGTTTTAGATTCGAAGAATCTTCTGTAGCTCTATCAGTGTTAAATTTAATATCAGTGCATTATTAAGCTCCATAGAAACGAAAATTTATTTTATAAAAATGGTCATAGAGTTGCAAGTGTGATCAAATCCTATATTATTATAGCCTACACTGCTAAATAAAAATATTCCTTAAATACAGCATATTTTACTGTAGATTTAAAAAAAAAAAAAAAAAGTTTTTTTCATATAAAACTAGTTTTTTAAATATTATTTTTAAATTCAACAGTTAGAAACCAAGTTTTACAACATGTAATAAGTAGTCTAAATTTAATACAATTAAGGTATACTTTTTTTTTATTTGCTAATTTGTTAATAATTTAATTGTGTTATTTTTTTGTGTAGTTTTTGTAGCTCTCTAAATTTTAAATTGTATATTACACTAAGTTTATTTTACCAGATCAGTTTAGGAATTCAGGGTTTTTTTAATATGAAATAATCTGAATTTTATTGTAATCGGTGACTCATTAGTTGAGTAACTATTTTGTTGTTATTTTTAGATTTAACTACTAATCGTCTTTAAGGTTTTGTGTGTATAGCGAATTGAATAGCAGAATGTAATTGGCAGATGAATAGTCATTGTTAAGCATAGTTGTTGTTTTTTTTTTAGGCGAGCGTTAATTCGTAGCGTAACACACAGCCGATTTAAACAGTAAATAAACACTACCTTGTATTTTGATTTGCGATGTAATCGGAGATTGGAGCTGCGCGTTATTTGAAGTCTTGACAGACGTTTCATGACTTAGATAGGTGAAACGAAGGTCAAAGGTCGACAAGCGGAAAATTAAACATTTTCTGGAATTAGCGTAGTCGGAGAAATTTGTGTTTGCGAAACTCCAAGACAATGCAATTTCTTTTTTTTTCTTCTTCTTCTTCTGGCGGAATTCAATATCGCAATTAGCGTAATTTGGTTTGGTAAACACTGACATAAGACTCACGTCAATTACATGGTGACGGCAGTGACGGGTAGAAGAAGAAGAAAAAAAGGAAAAAAAAATTAAAGATGGAAATTGTTACGCTTGGTAGTATCGCGATTGTTAATGGAAGTAGCTATTTGTAAATTCATTCAAGAATCCCACAGGATGGTTCAACCTCGGTTCATCCCACTGACTACATCCAACAACAGCTGATTTTTAACTACTAATGCAGGATGCTCTGGCAACAGACTGTACTTTTTTGATAAGTCTCGAAAAATCATAAGAAGGTTTTTTTTTGTTGTTGTTATAAACAACAATCATTTTTGATAATGGTAGCCCGAGACTCTCTTAAAATTATACTCATATCGCTACGTATCTATATCACTTAAGAGGGAAATTGTTTAATAAAAAGTAAACATGGTAACAATTTTAAATTTGTCGTAGGTTGTGCATTTATTAAAATAAAGTAAAAAGCATTCAAGGAGAATCTAATTTAATACTGGTAACGTTGTTAGTTAAGATTTTTTTTAATGATTTCAATTATTAATTTTTAAAAGGTTGAATCAAGGAGTTCTATAGAAATGATGAAAATAAACTAAAAGCTACGGTAATGATTGTAATAGAGCCGACCATACGCCTCGTTTTATCCGAGCTCCGTCCTTGCCAGTTTGTTTTCTTTTGATACGAAATATTTTATTGTTATTTTTAAAAGACAATTTTTTATAAACATAAAAGTGTGCTTTTTTTTTTAATTGTTTTTTTTTTACTGATGTTTGTAATTTATTTGTGATATTATTTATGGGTTTTAGAAGAAAATCAACTGGTAAAAATTAGTAGGACCGTATCTTGGAGATATACTCGTAATTATCATACATGGCTTTCCTATTCTAAATTTTACATGGGGGAAAACGAATTTAATACGCAAAGTTAGGTGAGGGGATGCTAGGTACGGTATGTTTTTGGGGTTTTTTTTTTATTTTAAAATAACATAAATATTACGTTGCCTACTTTACATTATTTTTGTGAAAAAAATTATTTTTAAAAGCAAATTTAAATGAATAAATTACTACCGGTATTACTTTTTTTTTTTTTTTTGCAACATTTAATCATTAAAATCAGTACAATTTTAGCGTCATATGTAATATTGATAGCGCATGTCAAACAAAATTACATTTTGCCCAAACGTAGCCTCTCTTTTATCTTCGTCAGTGCCCATATTTTATTGTTATATTTTTACACCTACAGTATTCTACATTATCACAATGACTGGTGCTGCTGATGAGAATATTGTATTTGTAAACATAAACTAAACAATGTTTTAGCAGTTACTTTTGATTACATAACATGTACTATTGCTGTATCAATAATAACGCTTAGCTAAACAATATACAGTATAGTTTTTAAAACATTTTAAATGCTGCATTTTCTATAACTTATAGATAGTCACGTCAGTCATTAATACGATTACAATGTTATTAGACACTTTTAGCCACCCGATCATCCGCCTACGTACTCGTAGATTAAAAGTAGGAATTGATGGGAGAAGAAGATGAAAAAAGAAAAAGAGATCTCGATGAATGAAAAGAATTTCGGTTGATTTTTTTTTTACTATTCGTATTTTAAGTCGGAAATACGATTATACCGAACAATGAGTCAATCAATCTATTAAGGGCTCTCAGAGCGTTCATTACCAAATCGGTTATCAGATTTATTTGTAATGTCGAGCGTAAATCAAAATACGAACTTGTAATCAGGTAAAAAGAAATAAAATGAAGAAAAAAAAATTCATCATCGTTGACACGGCTTACAGTACAGTATATACATTGTAGTGTAGTGCATTATGAACTCGGTAGTTGTTGCGTGGGTGAATGTATGGATAGAGAAAAGGGGTGAGGGATGGGTGTGGTTGCGTGGATATATTATACAGTGGCGCCGTTGTTGTTTTTTTTTTTTCTACAGCACTTCTCTCTTAAAAAAGTTCAGGATCGAACACATTTCGAACGCGCGCGCACGAAATCGTTCGGTCACGTTTTAAAATAATAACAATCGTACGCAGTATAAAAACGAAAGTCGTAATAAGTGCATAAAAAAAGGGACACTTTTTTAAAGATTTTTTTAAGCCTCGAAACATGGCAGATAGGCCTTTCAACGAGGCTTATCTACTGACTGCAACAACCCGCTCGGATACAATGTAATACGAATCAATCGATTTGAATGGGTTTAAATAAAAGACGAAGCTAGAGAGAGAGAGAGAGGAGAGAGATCGGCTGGTGTTTCTCGAATGAATCATTTATATCTCTATTCTATGTGTTTAGATAGGTTAAAAAAAAAAAAAAAAAGTCTATGGAAAGTTACGGTTGCAAAAGTCACGCGAGAAGGCATTTTCGTGTTTCAGACTATGAAATTATATTTATATGTATACAGTAAGCTATACGCGCGCGCGTGTGACGTGCTCAGTTCACTTCAACTCGACATATTATGCTCTGGATTTTTGTTTTTACGCATGCGATTGACTCCGCCTATATTATCCTCCTCGCTCCACAAAACGTGGAGACTCGGCTTAAAATGACTTCTCGTGTGAACCGAACTTTTTCATATTATTATATGTGTTTGTGTTGCGCATAATTTGAACTTTGGAAATTCTTGAGTAATTATGGGTCAGTCTACGTTATAATATTAATAAAAAAATAATAATAATAATGATAAAGGGGGAAAAGAAGAAAAAAAAAATAAAATAATAATAAAAAAAAAAAGCAGAGATGAAAATAGATTAAAATTTTATATTAAAATTACATAAGTAAGGATATTATTTTATAAAAAGAAGAGATAAAGAGAAATAATAAGATAAAAAAAAATATATATTATAGTTAAAGAGGAAATTAAATAAGTAGTGTCGTGTTAAAATTAGGGGGTTGGCATGTTATTTGTTGAGGAGAAAAAGGACAGGATTTATGAGGAATGCCCTGTACCACCCCCGCTTCACGAGCAAACGTGAAAACGCCAGCCTGGATGGCGGAAGTAAAAATACAACGTCGATTATTAAATTTAATTGACGAGATAATTGAATGACCGGACCTGCTCGAATTAAAGCTGATCGTTAATTAGTTCTTTTATACGCGAGGTTTCGTTCCTTAAAAAAATAAAATTCACGCAAATCGTGTTGAGAAGCAGTTAAAATATAGAGTTGGGTTCTAACTTCAAAAACACTTGTTCGCATTTTTATAACAAATACGGAGTAAGCGAAATTTAACGAAGTTCGGGTGCAATCTGTTTTCTTGTAAAAACGCATTTATATTATCGATTCCGGTTCCAGTACAAATTTTTTTTTTTTTAACGAAATTTAATTTTTTTAAGGGTGGCAGTTTATAAGTAGAAGATATTGAGATTGAGACGTGTATTTATAAGCTTCTATTTCACGACCACCGTTGGGACCGATTAAAAGTGGTTTTCAAGTGGAGGTGGTCTTCATATAGAATTTTTTTATTATTATTTTCGTGCTATTAAAATTGTAATTTTGTAGATAGAGACCTTATGACTAGAATTCTATTTCTAGAAATTGTAATCAAGTACAGTATCAGAACTTTATCTATTCAACCACACTCCGATGCTGACTCGCAAAAACATCATTTGTGAGTGGGCAGAATGCTACTGGGCAGCATCTAAGTGGTTTTGAAATAGAGATCTTCATTGGAAATGGGACTTAAAATGGGTGGTCATGGTCTTGTAGTAGAGGTAGTCCACTATTAGAGCTGGCCTACATTAACGTGGGAAAATTGGAGGAGCGTATTTGGGGGTGGTCTTAAATTGGAAGTGGTCTTGCGTTGAGGTTTCACTGTAATTTTATAAACAAATCTTATACTTGAGGAAATGGCGGGCGTTTTAAGACATTACGTCATCAAGAGAGATGGGGGGGGGGGTCTACTTATAACCTGTTTCTTTGTCAAAATCGTTTCCATTTTTATCTGTTCGCCAAACAAATAGATTCGTATTAGAATAAAACTATTTTTAGCTCTCTTATAACACAACTAATGCCCTTACGCAATACCTACACTCAAATGACAGCACCGTAACAATGAATAAGGAAATACTGTGGTAAACATACGTAACATAACGCTTCGCACGTCTCGCGGGACACAAAATTTAACCACTGTAGCTTAATATATTATGCAACTTTGTTTTAATTTGATTTAAATGTTGAAGCCAGACGCTTTACATAGGAATTGCATTTATATAAATAGAAGAAAAAAAAATGAGTATGAAATTATAGCAGTACGCGCTCATGGAATTCGCGTAAATTGAATGGTTTTTCATCGGGATAAATTAACGTATTTGCGACGCCAGTCTGACTTTTTGTTTCCGATGTGTGTACAAAACGGCGTTGCCATGACAACTCACCTGTCTCGTTTTACCTCACGCGTTAATATGTAATTCACCTGCTCGCATGTACTTTTTGCACGACATGTGTAGGTGGTGTTGGGGAACTAATAGCCCACCCCCATCCTCACTTCTACCGTTTCCTTATGTGTGTGTGTGTGTAGGGTATACCTTATTATCTGTACGTTGATGTTCATCGGGGTCAAACGTGTCACCCTTCCTCCACCCGCCAGTTAGTCTTAATCGATACAGTTAATCGATGAAGAATTATCGATTTATTTTTATATAATTTTTGTTGGTGCTCGCGTTTTGTGTGACCAGGTTTTATGTGACGACTTTATCCAATTTTAATGTGGGTGAGGGTCCGCGCGCGCACATACACACATTAGAGTCAGAAACAAAACTTACTGCCGAAAATCGATCCGGGACAATAATAAGTACAGTATCGATTAAGGGAGAAAGAAAAAGTCAAAAAAAAAAAAAAAACACAACTTCCTAAACACGCGATACATTAAAATGAGAAAAACACTACTGTATTAGGATTCAGAATAAATATTTTAAAGGATTTTTTTTTATTGTTGTTTCTTAGTAAGAAAAATTATTGACTCATTTTGTTTACTTTTGTAAAAAGATTTTGTAATGAGGTATATTGATTTCATTTTTATTTAAAGTTTTGCATGAGCAAAAAAAAAAATCAATTTAATTGTTAAATAGATCGAGATAAGTTCGGTACTACTGGAGTATTTTTTTTTTTTCTCAAACCGAAGAAAAAACAATTCGCTTATTAATAATTTTGTTCATTGATAAATAATGACATTAAAATCTGATTAAGTGTTATTGTCTTATTCGATTGGCTCGAAGATAAAACGCAATTTCTTCTTTCTCAATCAAAATAATTATTGTATTTACGTAATTATTTTTTTTTTATCCTCATTTAATAAGCTTGAGTAATAAAAAATAAATTTTTTTTAATTCGAAAAATATTTTTCGTCGACTTAACGAGCGTTGTATTAATTTTGTTGAATGAGACGGTATTAATTGGATAAAAATAGGCGGCGGCAACCATAATTATGACGCGCTGACTTTACTCCGATACTTAAATTATTATTTTTTATCCATAACTGCGGAGTTTTATTCGTTGGCGATTACCGATCCACGTGTATTATGCCGTAAAAAAAATAAAAATGGGCATATTCAAATCGGGCTCCTCGTAAAAAATGTCGCAAGCAGGTGACACATGCTGCGCAGTACTGTACTTGTACCGGGTACCGTATTGGCAATCGTTCAGAGGTCAAAGGGGTCATATCCCACCTTATTTCAATTGCCCGGCAAATTATTATGCGAATTTATGCAATATTCTAATGCGGTAAAATATTCTAATATTTAAGAAATAGTTTTTTCGCGGAAAAATTGGTCACTGTTGTTGCAATACGGACGTCAATAACACGGAATTCTATTTATAACGATATTTTGTTGTTGTTGCAAGTATCGGTCTAGACTCTACATGTTAATAAATTGTAGTACAACTTCAATGAATGCATCGTTTCAAAAACAAATATTTTTTTTATAATAATAATTATTATGCCAAGAAAAAAGTAATAATGATCGGTATAACGAATTTTTTTGTGATTGCATATGAAGAAATTATTTTTGGAAAGTTTTTCCATATTAATAACAATAAAAAAAAACATTTTTATTAATTTATCATTTAAATATTTTGTTGGAACAGTATAAACTTTTCAAAAAATTTGTTTACTTTAACAAATTTCTCAGTAAAAACAACGAAATATTTTTTTTAAAAAAAGTTTCTATTAAATTTAAATGCTTTTTCGCATGTTTGTACTGCGCAAAAAGAAATCCGATATTTCGATTTGAATTTTAATTTACGAGAGATTAATTTAATTTGATGTTTATACTGTGACAAAACTTTTAAAAAAATATTTCATTTAAACTGTAAGTTATGTGAATTTTTTTTTTCTCTTTTAAATGATAGGTAAATTTCTTAACGAAAACTAAACTTGAAACAATTATTACTGCTTTATATTTTTGGGATTTTATAGAATTATTTACGACTTTCAGTATTCGACTTCATCCCTCCCCTTGAATTACTTAATATTGAAAGTGGGTTGAATCGACTAAATAGGCTTTCGTTATTGTATTTCTCAATTTAATAATTCAGTGAGAAAGTTCTCATAATGGAGGAAGAAAGGCTCTCGCTTTCGAGTCGAACCGGATGATTGACTTCTAATGCATACAGTATTCATTTTGTTTGGATTCTATGTCATCTTCGATATGTAAATCAATAATGGCTTCGGCACGCCACCACGCGGCAGCACTTTGCTTATTATTGCTGCATAGAAGAAGAAAAGTGAAGCGGAAGTGATAGGTCGCGACCTGCTAATTAGTTGTTGGAAAACGCCTCCAGGTGACACTGATGATGCCCTGCACATGAATTATGCTTGATTACCGGAAGTAGGGGCCTTTTTTCTCTTCTCATCTATTTTTTTTTTTATTTTTTACTATTTGCCTATTGTTATCCGGAATCACGTATAATTAATGATTACGGATTATCGCAGGTTGCTGATATTGAACGCATCATTCTAAAACGTAGGAACTCATTCCCATATTATACAGCATTTCTAACAAAAAAAAAATAAATAAAATAACACGCGTTCAAATACACCGGATAATCGTAATAAAATTCTAATTTAAACCATTTTTTTTTCTATTGTAAAAAGTAAAATTGTTCTCGGATTTATCATTTCCTCAAATTCTTTATATCGAAATTCGTCGCGACGAATGCAAATTTGTTGGTTTCGAAGAAAAGATGAATAATAGCGCGGGTTAGACGGGAGAGTGGAGTGGCGAGTTAGAAAAGGCACGGCTACTGGAGCCGTTCAAATATTTCGGCGAGTTCGCAGTCGAGTAAAAAGATGAATGGCTCGGCCGAATTTGTGGTCGAGTAGCTCTAAATGGTATAATTATGTATTTTATTTTAAGTTAAAAAATGTCAAATTGAGGAAATAAATTTCAGATCTTATACGTTTTTTTTTTTTTTTTTAATAATACAGTACTCGGTAGTAGTCTATTTTGCATATACTGTATTTTTTTTGATTTAATTGGTGTAATTTGTGTAGAGTAATTTTTATTATTGTTACGTACTTAATAACTAATTAATTTGCGTGTTCAAAATGCATATTTAATAACCGGTGATCGAAAATATAATGTCTAATAATTAAAAGAGTTGATAATGCCGGAACTGAGAACTTTCCTGTCACTAATTACGATAATATATTGCTTCACACGATAACAATTACTATTTTTTTTTTTAAAAAAAAGTAAGTAATGTTGACGAATTAAAATTGCGTATTATTTAAATTTTTGACAAGTGACAGGGAAAATTATTTCGTAAAATAAAGTCATCAGCACTCAAAAATTTGACATTTGCGCGTGCGCCATGCATAAGGCTGAAATAATTTTCATATCTTTCTAGACTTTTTTTTTAAAAAAAAAAATTGCAAAATTTAATTGAAGCATTTTTAAAATTAAATTTTATCAATTATTCCATAGAATACTTGAAATTAACGTAAAATTTCACGATAAACAAAATACGTAACCGGTAAATGTGGGGGGGAGGGGGAAATATTGTGGAGTTTTAGTAAAAATATATTTATAATACCGAGAATATTAACGTCAAGAGAGTTTTCAGCGTGAAAATCTTACTGAATTGACATTCAGCTACATTTTAACGCAAATTTATGACAAGATTACACTGTCTTCAGTTTTCTAAAAATTTTCTGAATTGGTCAGTTGCAACAGCAAATATTAAAATTAAACCCAGCTCTCCACTTGAACTGAAAGCTGGTTCGGAGAACTAGGTATGAATTTAAAATATCATTAATGAAACGAAACTTTTTACGTTCTACTAAAATTGGTTGACATGTAAGCCCATAAACGGTTTTTTATTGGGAACTTTCAAACATTTTCGTTGTATTGCTAATTTCGTTCTACGTAAAGCCATTACTGTATCATTACGCGTGATAAAATTTGTCACATTAACCTAATAGAACATTTTGCCTCGTTAACAATTGTTAAATTGACACCTAGCGAATAAATGGCTTATCGATTGTCACAGAAAGATGAATGAAGAGAGAGGGGGTTTCTTTTTTCTGGTTTGGACAGACAATATATTCGGGACGAGTTATTTTATTAAACCCTGAAAATAGAGACGCGAGATTAGCTTCGCTTTCGCTAATTTATATCTGAAAAGTAAACGCTTTTTACTTTCTCATTTTTCATATAAATAAAAAAATGGAAACTTTGAAGAAGAAAAAATATAAGTAAGAGAGAAAAGACTATTTAAGCGAAGTAAATCGGTGAGAAATAACCCAATTTCTAGTTTAAAGAATGAAAATATTTCCTTAGTACAGTAATTACTCTGGATTTTTGGAGGAGAAGAAGAGGAAGATGAGTTAGGCGCAGATAGCGCGGCGCCATTTTGTCCGTGAAAAATTTTTTAATTTCAACTGCGGACGTTTTATTTCTTTGATATTTCATTCATTTTTACCGCCCTATTCTTGATAAATGTCCAGGCCGAAGCTAGGTACGGAGTTTGCAATTAGATTAATATGAGGAATTGTAGAAAAAGATGAGGAGAGAGTGGAGGAGGAGGAGGGATAAAACGATTGAGGCGCCCCCTGGTGTCCGCTTTTGCATATATACTACACCTATCCAGTGCGCGCAATCAAAGAGATAAAAGTGGAATAATTGCAGTGGAAATGGACAAGTACAACAACGACCTCTGACATCACGAAACTCTCTCTCTCACACACAAGTTCGAAATATGTACGCATAAAAAAAAATGGCCAACAAACGTGAAAAAATGGTAATAAAAAAAATTGCGGAGGGCGCCATTTAAAATCGTGGCGAAACAAAAACCGTGGGGGAAAAGTAAGTTAGAGAAGAAGAAAAAAAAAACCAAATTGAGAGAGATTAAATAAAATAAAAAAACTCGATGAACTTGGCTGAGTTTTGTCGATGATGAAAAGAGCAGAAGTTAACGTCATTGCACTTTGTGTCATTTTTTTTTGGGGGGGGGGGGGACTGGAACAATAGTCGTGGCGGGAGCGCGAAACTTTCTTTGTACTCTGCGGCCAAAATAACCAAAAACATTTTTGCGCAAATATAATTTAAATTTCGAAAATGAAGAAAAAAAAAACCAAAACAATATACCGTAATATGGAAACATAAATAGAAAAAGTTTTTTTTTTTTTTTGCCTAGAAAAATGTATTTAAAGAGAAAGATTTGAATTATTTTTTTTGCAACGCGAGAAAAAAAAAGTGTTTTTAAAAAATATATATTTTTAGTATGGATAACTGTTATTGTTTTATTGACCACTGCAATTTCAACTTAGTCAGTTGCAAAAAAAAAAAAAAAAAAGGGTAACCTTAGAGATAACTTTTCTACCGTTCTATTGGTTTTTCTGCAATAATGTTTTTTTTGTTGTTGTTGAGTTATTGAAGTTCTGTAGGTTTAAGCTCGCAATTGTAACACGTTGATAATTGCGCTTTAGGAATGCAAAGTATTACGTATCATTCGAGCGTGTCGTTATTTTTTAGCAGAGAAACTTATTATTTAACGCTATAAAAAATTCAGATGATGATAAACATTACTTTCGGTTACGATGGGAATTCAACTTCGAGAGAACGAAATCTCTACAGTAATTGTTTCTTCCCACTCTAATATTCGATTGCCATCTATAGATACTGTAAATCACATAGATAAACAAATTATTTTATGAGAGTCCAAAAAGTTTTTTTAATTAAAAACTTTCGTTTGTGTAAAATTTAATTCAATTGCCATCGAAATTTTAAATTTAAGATTTTTTTAGCTAAAGCCCTCGTCAATTCGATGGATCATCGTCCCTCTAGTTATAAGGAAATTTTAAAGGGAGAAAAAAAAAATTTAAATTTTCAATGTTTATTATAACTTTTCTTTGATTATTTAGGAAAATGCAGGGTATCGCGAATTAAACATTTTGAATGTTCAACCATTTGAATCGTGAATTTTTGAGCAATTTGAGGTAATAATTATTACCGGTATTGGACTTTCAAGCACAAAAACGATATAAGGTACGAGCAAATATTTTATATGCTCATAAACCGAATTTAATGTTACTTAAATCACCCATGGAAACAATTACTTCGGGTAATGATAGTTGTTCTGTCATTAATTTTTGGGTGGGCCATTACCAGCACAAAATTAAACAGAATTTTCCTCCTTCACTCATCAAACTGCTTATTCAGTGTTAAGCGAATCTGAGATTTTACGTACTAAAAAGTTTAAAGCTCAAAGCATAGAGCAGTTTCTTCAATCTAATAATTTTTTTCTCTCACATTAATTTTCAATGCAATTTAAATGTAAATAAAAACTACGCAATGAACACAAGCCTTCGACAAATATCCTGTTGACATCGTCAATCATTTACTTTACCATTACATATTATTATTATTATTACTACTGTATTTATTTCGTTAATGGATCGAGGTTGTTGTTTTTTCTCTCCCTCTCTAACTCTCTGGTTATCGTCGAGGTAAACAGTTACTTGGTAACAAAGTAGTTTACCATAATAATAATATGTACATGTAGTATAATATTAATACGGTCGATATGAAAAAAATCGTTTAAATCTTTTGTGGAAACATTTTGTTAATATTAAATTCGAAAAAAAAATCAAAAATTGAAATCCCCGAAGTTTCTAAGTGTGTTTTTAGCGTAAGAGCCGAACGGTTTGTTTGGGAACTCCATTGGCATAATTCGTTGGAGAAATGGATTTTTAAAGTAGGCCAGTGTTGCCAAATTCGATGTGTACTGTACTTGTACGTGTTGTATACGTATTGTCAAATGGCGCAATTGTTCTCGCGTGGAATTTAGCGGTCGTCTTAGAAACGCGAATGATGCGAAACTTGAAGATCAAGTCATTTTCTCTCTCTCTATCTCTCACTCTCTTTCACTCACTATACTGTACATGTACTTAAATCTACTCCACTTTCCCTATTTTAAAGTCGACAGACGGGGCGCGCTGATTTAACTTTGAATAATAAAGTAGAAATATGCGTATCGACGTCACCATGGTTTTCACATTTGATGAGAGAGATGGAAAGAGAAAAATTATTATTAGAAATCTAATATTTTTGGTCGCGTAATGGACGACTTTATCATTTTCAACAATTTTTTTTTTTTATTTTTTTTTTGCGTTTAAAAATATATCAAATGTACGCGCGTACTTGTCTTTCTCTCATGAAGCACATTTTACTCTAGTCTCGCGCGCAACTAATTTATTTCCGTGAGCCAACTTTTAACTTAAAGGAAAAATTCTATGACAACCGAAGTTAAGCAAAGGTTTTCTGGCGTGACGCGCTAATAACAGCGTTTATTCTCTTTAACATGACGTCACAATAACGTTGAATTAACATTTAGAAATAAATAAGGTTGACTTTCGACATTTCGGATGGTTTGGGTTGTGCACCTAATACAACGTCATTTCCGATACATCGAGAAGTTTTGAGAAGGGTTTTTTTTTTTTTTTTGTAACGTTGTTTTTAATCACTCGTTTAATGATTTGGCAGTCGTACGTTGATTTTTCTTATTTCGCATAATTATCGCTTGTCTAATAGAAGGACAACCGGTTGTCGATTGGTGGGATGGCTATTTATTAGCTAGTACTGTATAGGACATGATTTCGCTATTGTACAACGTCTGTACAACAAACTTTTTTTTTTAGGAAAATGACGATATTTGCGTGTGTTGCCACTAGAAGAGCTGGTTTTATTTTTAAATTCTTTGTACTCGTATATTGATCTCGGTTTTAGTGCCATCCAGGGTATATAGCTTTCAAAATGAGATTAAAAGAAACATCGAACTAACTTAATGTGTAGGCCTTACTAGCTAAGTTTTTATAAAATTATACGTAGTTTTGATGCTGTTGTTAAATTATAAATCTCCGATTTTTTTTTTTGTTGGATGTTGATTTTTTAATTACGCTTGTACCAAATATTAAAATAATATTTCTGATAACTGTATAAATTAAAATCTATAAGCATAATAAGTAGGGTGTATCACAATCTACGGTAGTGCTGACAGCAGAGACCAGGTGGGAATTTAATCTGGTTTGATTAACTTTATTTTGTCGCCCGTCAATCAAACTTTTAATTCAAGATTTAGTCGTTAAATGTAGATTTAAAAATTTGCTGTAAGCTTGATATATAAAAAAAAATTTGTTACACCCTGTACAGTACTTATTATTATTTCCTATTCTCACCATCTCACTACTAAATTTTTGCTATGGATATTAAAATGATATGTATGGAATCTGGTTTTACAAGACGTTGCAATAATTATAATACGGACATTTACGAGTACTATAGTTTTAGTTTTGTGGAAATTTAATTTGGTTTGATAAAACCTTTTTTTTTTTTGTGGCCTACAGAACTTTAAATTTAGATTTATTTTCTAAATTTAGATTTAGAGTACCGGTACTGTACTTGAATACTTAAATTGATTTCCTTTGAAATTCGAATACATAATCATATTGAACTTGCAAAAAAATTTTGTTTCGCATGTAGGCTACATATTGTGTACTGTACGGTACCTCATTTATCCGACATTTTATTTCCATAAGTTCAACTAGTTATTTTATATTTTAATACAAACTCTTTATACTAATTATGATTTTTTTTTTTAATTTGGTCATTTATTTAAGCGTTCATAAATACTAAACTTGAGTTAAATTTATTAAAGAAGCAAAACGAGTTTTTTTTTTTTTTGGGTTTAAAATTTATTTTTGTTAAAATATTATTTGCCAATTACAAACTGTAGTTGTGTTTCTCTCTCTCATTAGTCTCAATTAGTTTGCTTACCTTGCAAGTTTGTTAAAATTTTAGAAATAAAATCGGCGAGTTACTTTGCATAGAAATATTTTCTTAGTTTGTAATTTTGCGTTTTTCCCTCCGTTATTATAATAGCACGTGAGAAACCAAAAGAAACTGGTTTCAATAATAATTCTATAGAAAGACATTTTTAAAACTTCCGAATGTTTTTTTTTTTAATTTTATTTTGTTGGTTAAAAAATTTTTTTGATTGCTTCGAGAAACTCGAAACGATTTGAAATCAAACTAATTATATTTCTCGGAAGAATCGAAGTACTAAAAACTAGAAAATAAAATCTTTTTTTTAAAAAAAAAAAATAAAAAAAATTGACGAAAAATAAAATTAAAAATTTTTTTCGCGAAATTTTTCTCAACGTTTCTTTTTTTTTTTTAATTTTAGTAACTTAAAAGCGAAATACACTGATAGAAATTATTGCTTTCAGCCAATTGTTTAAGATTACGTATTATTACGGCTTATAAAATGTCTCTCGTTTCTTTTTCTTCACCCAAAAAATGTTTATTATCTTATTTTTTCCCCCCCTCTTTTTCTTCTATCGAAAGTCGAATGGCAACATTGACATGCAACTATTGTCTGCTAACAAAGTTTCTTTCTGACTTTATTTAAAGAATATCATAGCATCTTTTCTCCACTCCCCTTCCCCTCCCCCCCCCACCTTTCTTTCACTCCCCTACCGCCCTCCAACCTTAAAATGCTTTGTGCTTCTTCTCTCAGAAGAAAAAAAAATCAATGTAAATAAATTGTTGTGGCCTCTTTATTCCAATTCAAAGTTTTTTTGAAAGAGGGGTTTTCGCGAATATCTTTTTAGTCGCAGGGTTTGAGAGACGGGCATTTTATGCTCGAACGCTAATTAAATACCAATTATAATACGCGTAATTATTAAAATATGTCGTTTAATTATTATTCGACGAAATTTAATTTTTTTTTTCTTTCCTCGGAGCTTTTTTCTTTTCTTTTCCAAAAATGGACAACGCTGTTTATGAATCCGAGTAGACCGAGGAATTCAAACATTTCAACACTCGTTCAAAATTTTAATATACAATGTGATGAGAAAAGGTAAATGTGACCTAAGGATACGAAACTTTTTTGTGTGTGTGTGTGCGCGCGCAAACTGAATGCGGTTTCGGAACTACCAAATAAATTACGCTCAAAGTGTTCAAATTAAATGATTCGAATACATGTACTGTAGTATTTTTTTTTTGATTATTAATAAAGCGTCGAGAAGTCGACAGAGCCGAATATTAAACGTTAAAGGTCAAGTGAATGACACTCAGTTATTGCCTCTAAACTAGCGGCAATTCAAATCATGTACATGTATTAATAATATTATTTTAAGAAGTTAAAAGTTTGAGTTTTAAAAGATACTGTAGTAAAAACTTGTGCTTAGAGAAGTTTAAGAGTTAAAAAAAAAAACCAGGATTGAAACATATAGTTGAAAGTAAGAGTGCGGGTCTATGGGGTGTGAATTCGACATTCCAAAACGCAAGGGCAAAAAAAAAAAAAATCAATGTCATATAGATTTAATCGGGCGGTAACAAACTCGATATCAGAATCAAACGAGATTTAAACAAAACTTCATGTTTATTTATTGTTCGGCGGTTTATCAGGTGTGAATCGACGGCCGATGCTCATGTGTGTGTACAGTATTTAGGGTGCATTCGTATTAGGATTCGAAATCAACAACCTTGTCAAATATTGACGCGAGTTTTTTTTTTTTTTTTATTATTTATCCACCCCACTCATCATTAAACAAGGGGTCAATCATTGTCTCGCACGTGCCATCGTAATAAGGTTTCAATTATCATTTTTTTTTTTTGATGAAGACATTAAAGATGTCAACATTGATTTACACCGAGCACTCACTCGGATTCCCCGGGTCTATTTGCCTTATCCATCGCACTTTTCGCTCTTTTTTTCAAGCGCAGCAGGTGGCCAGGTTGTGGAATAGCACGAAAACGCAAACACCGGGCACGGAAGGTCGTGAACTCTCTACTAAACACCAGCAATATAGAAAAAGCGGAAAAAAAAAAAAAAAAACCACAATTACTGCGTCAAATATTTGGTGCAACGAAGTTTTTAAAAGGTAGTTTTAATAGAAAATATTAAAAGTCTTTAAATTCGCTGAAATTTAAATTTGAAGAGGGAAAAACTTAAGTAATTTTTATTTACTCGGCTTCTTTAACCTAATTTTTTTTTTTTAAAAAAAAAGTTTTAAATACCGGCAACATTCTAATAATGTTAGACTACGTAGTAAATTTCAATTCTCATTATTAAAAAAATTTTAATTAATTATTTTATTGTTGTTGTTTTGTTTTTTTGATTATGCTACAGTATTTGAAAATTTAAAATATATTTTTTTAGATTAAATGTTTGTTTGTACTGGTAAATAAAATGTAGAAAGTTTTCTGTACAACAAAATTTCAAAATTTTCATTTAAACGAAGTTTTTCGCTATATTTTGTGGTATAGAAGTAAAGAGACTGTTTTAATAAAACTTTGCATTTATTACATGGGTTGACATCAACGTTAGCCCCTTCAAAGCTACTCTCCAAAGAAAATTCTTCTCCTATTCTTAGGAACTGTTCTGGAAACCCAGTGGAACCATGTAGTCTACATTGGTCGGTCCCAACTTTAAACTTTTGAATGTTGACCCATAGTACCAAATAGCGATTTTTTAAGTAGATTTTTAATTGAGGCAACATTACAAAGCCCCAATACTAAAAATAACCAAGATAGTAGTAAACTTTGGGCCCCTTTTGAAAAGCTCTTTTGCCTTAAAAACTCAAAAAACTTAACATTTGGCACTTTTTTTTACCATAGACAACATTGAGAAATTGTGAGAGTCCAATTGTAGGCTAAGCTACATGATTTCACTTCTACGGTAGTGGAGCGATGTTATTAAAAATAAGGGTTCCATCTTAGCATTTCTAATTATAGTACATATTAATAATTTTCGGGTGACTTACGATAAAATCGTTCGCTTATTCTCTCAATTTCATCACATTGACGCATTCATTTCCCCCAAAAAAATTAAGGGCAAGTTTCATAACGTAAACCGTAACTTTTACTTTGGGAAACGCAATTAATTGAATTAATTAAAGGGAGTTTAAAAATCGTATTACATGTACCGGTACGTAACGAAATGCGCGCGTTTCAGACAGGGTTCATTGCATCAAGTGTTACATTTCGAACTTTTCTTATTTCAATTTGAAACGTGTATTTATTTCCATGGAAGGAACTGTTTCCCTGCGCTCGCCGCCGCGAAAAGCCAAGGGAAAACAATTAGCGGTGCGGTGTCATTAATGTTGTAATATAAAACTTTATCCCCTAACGCGTATTCTCGTTCAACAATATTATATTAAATTCTTCCGCATACTTTTACTCAACTTTTAACCCCCTCCCCCCACTCTCACATTCCCCTCTTTCTCTCTCTCGGACCATTCCCCCCCCCCCCCTCCCTCCCTCCCCTTCTTTTTCTTCGCTTCCCTCGCCGCTCGCGTTTTGCACTACGCGTTGCTCGGGTGAACGCAAGCGGTTCCTATGAAAATGTACTAGAAAAACGTTATTAGAACCGACGCCGAAGGTTAATTAAAAATAATTTAACTTTGCCACCCGTCGACTTCTTCGCTTACACCTCGTGCACTATTTCCACCGATTTCTTTCACGCAACTAATTAGGACAATAATTAATAAGAGTATTAACACGTTGCGAAAATAACTTATTTGTTTACGGTCTTATTAGTAGAGATTATTATATTTCTTTATTTATGGTGTCAAAACTTTTTTTTTAATTTTAAGTTGCGTTATAATAGACGTTAATGATTTTCATATCATGAAAGAGAAACTAAATTTAGTTTTAATTATGTTTGATTTATAAATTTGACGGTACTAGTTTATATGTTTATTAAAGCAGCCTTTGCAGCCATTGGTCTTTTTTGAATTGATTTTTTTTTTTAAAATGTATTCGTTTTTTCTATTTGGCCAAATTTTAATCTGGTCAGGGTGGAAATATGGAGCACAAAAATTTTCTGAATTTAAAAAAAATGCGAAACGGAAGTTGGTTTTTTTTTTTGTGCACAAACGATTCATAGAATTAATAACAGGGTTCCTAATTCCGTTCTCGTTTCGTTTTAAATAATTTTTAAAAGATTCGAATGTAAATAGCAAAAGTTGGTTTTTGACTTCCCTAACAACTATCGCAACCACAAACCTAGCAACTTATCCCCATCGCAATTTTTTTTTTTTTTTTTAATAATAATAAAGTAACAAAACTCGTGTATTATTAATAATTTTGTGGAAATTTTTATAGATCGAAAAGAAAGAAAAAAAAAATTGGAGAGTAGGTTATTAGGTGTGGCAATGCCAAGAATTCGCGTGCAAACTTTTTTATTTTTCTGAATTTAAATTTTAATTACGATCTAACAGGAAATTGTGAATTATATATTTAAAAAAAAACGAAATTGCGGAGGAAATATTATCAAATATTCATGCGTGCGTTTAATTTTGGCTGTAGTTAACATGGTTTGGTAAGTTAATTCGAAATTACAAGTTAGGAATTTGCTCGCCAGAGATGGGATAGGCGGTTCCGGAGCCTTTTTTTTTTTTTTTTTTTTTTATTTTTTATTATTTATAATTTTTTTTTTACATGACATAAATATATATCCTTAGATCTCGATGCGAGCGAGTATTAGCTCTTTTTTTTTTACTCCAAATTTTTTCTTTATTTGATAAGTGTATAATATTACATTTAGACTGATATTTATTTGTCCATTAAGATGGGAGATAACCGGTTAAGGGTGATAGATGAACACGAGTAAATCGTGTTTTCATCTCAATTCTAGACCGAATGTTTCGGAGCGGAGATAGTGCTGTAGAACAAGGAGAAAGAAAAGAATAAAAAAAAAGCGGCGAAGAACACGCTTGTTCAACCGGTGGTATGCATGAAATATTTTAACCAAAAAATTTTAATCTCGTTCCTTTATCTTGTGAGAAAAAAAAATTTCTCACTTGGGAGGGAGTCTATGCCACTCGCTCTACTGTACGCACTGTATATCTATCTGCTCCCGGCCAACTGGTATAAGTTACAGGAAACCCCCTCTTTTCCCCTGTCTTTAACAAACGCAGGCGTAACATTTGCCTTTCTTCCTCTAATATTTCATTGCCACTGCATTTATTAATCTAGATTTAAAGTTTTTCCGCAACGAAAGAAGGTTTCATTAAATTTCTTCTTTGATAAAGCTGTTTCCTAGAACGGGATCAAAACTTTAAGGATGGACTTTGGCTTTTTTATTTTAATTTTTATTTTAGTTTGATAGCAGCATTATAGATTCAGCATTTGGTATAAGAAACTTGAATTAGTTTGGATGAATTTAAAAATTTAATCTGTCATTATTATTTCGTAGCTATTTTGAGCTTTTGTTTAACTTTATAGCGTTAATTTTAACTACATATTTGTATCGCGTTGTAGTCATTTTTTTTTAAAAATGTTTTTGGTCAAATAATTTAAGTTTTGGGCGCAATTGCAAAATGCTTAATAAATCTCACAAAATTTTAATGAACTGTGCTAAATTTTAATACTTGCTGCATAATTGGTTGAATGCTGAAACTTACAAGTTTAGCAAGTTTTCAGTTATACAGTACATTACTCAGGAAGCTTTTAATAATTATTGTTAGCATTGCATTGCTGCATTGGTCTTCTGTTTAAAATTTTAGCCACTAACTGCAATGTTGTTTCTAGTTATAGACTTATTTTTAATTTTACTTTCAAGATTAAAGCGCCGGTTTTGTTTAAGTTTTATGCCTGGTTCTATGAAAGCTTTTTTTTTTTAGCTCGAACACAGAAATTGTTTTAAATTTAATACTTGTAGCTTTTGCTTACTGTTTCAGCAAGCCATTAGCTAGAGCCTAGACATTACTCAGAACAGATGGTTGCACAACCTATCTTGTGCTCAGGAATTGTAAGTTTGAAAACGTAAGCGTCAGCAAGGTTTTTACGCTGAAAACCCACCCGTAGACCCAATTCTTTTCAAATTACTAGTACCGCATATGATTTTTTTTTTGCTATTTCAAATTCATTCAACTTTTAATCAAAAATTTTATATAAAAGCCAAACATTTTTTTTTTTTTGTATTGCTACTTTCCGCTTATTTTCGATCTAATTTTCTTTATTGTCTGACCTTGAATTAAAAATAAAAATTGGTATCGTAGTGTGCTTTACACGTCCTATATATAATATAATCAATCACGTTTTACAACCCCAATAATTTAATAATTACTATGGATTTCAATCAATTCCGTATCAGCTAAACCCCGCGTGGGCTAAAAATCAGAATAAAAGTCAAAAAAAAAAAAAAACAGAAAAAAACAAGCGCGGAGTGAAATTTTCCGCTTATTCACCTCCAATTTCGTGGACGGAATCGAGTGCGAGGGTGAAAGTAGCAACGGTGAATGCTATTGTTCTGCGTTGAAAACACCCTGTATACCTGTATTTGTGTACACGTTTACGTTGTTTGTAGCTGCAGGAAATAGGTGGGTTCCGCCAGAGTTATACTTATTCAACGAAATCTCCATACCCAGCATATTGTGGAAGAGATATTAAAAATCTTGTAAAGAGGGGGGTTGTATGTATGAGAGAGATAGAGAGGGATGGATAGAAACAGGGGGGAAAAGAGGAGGGGGAGGTTATTGTCCCCACCGACCATGAAAATAAGTATATCCATATTCGAGTTATCCCATTATCATTATCATCATATGAACAAAAAAAAAAAAAAGAGTGGGGGGAGGAGAAGAGAGAGAGGGCACGTATGAGTGAGAGAGAGCGAGAGAGTGTGTGGTTAAAACAACAACAAAAAGAGATAATAATTGAAGGGAAAGGAAGTTATTTTAAATTTCCTTGGACAGATAGGGAGAGATATAAAAAGTCTATTGTGGATCCAGGCTGGAGGTGAGATAGATGCAGGCGTTCGGTCGGGGTAGAGGAAACCGTTGTGTCGGGAATCGACCGGGAAACTTTTTACCACATTGTATTATGTACGGTAGAGAAATATCGATACTATCGCTTATTCTCATACCCGTTAATCTCAATTTTAAATCTCTTGATTTACTGCGAATTTATTTTGAATTATTTATAAATATTTCTCAAAAAAAAAAAAAATAAACAATTTTATTGGCTACGCGATTAAATTAAGATATTACGGGAACAATAAAAAGTTTCGGAGAACGAAAGTTTCGGTGGTGCTACGAAATGTTTACGGTATCGTGGATGAAGTATGAGATGGAAAAAAAATATTTTTTTGTAGGATTATTTTGTCCATTTAACTAAAAAATTTTCAGATAAATTCAACATAATCATTTTGCTCGAAGTCTGTTTTTTATTCTAACTTAAGACGTTCAATGAAAATGAACGAAATTTCTCAATTTAATGACCAAAAATTTTCAATGATATTTTCAAATCTAACCCTTATTTTAGTACAGTGTACATGTATTTTTTTTTTTTTAGAGAAAATTATAATTAACCACATTGTCAAACTTAATACAGTAATATAAGCTTAATAGTTTCACTGTATCAGTACTAGTACAGTAGGTGTGTTTTTTTTTTTTTCTTTCGGTAAAAGAACAAAACAGGAAATGGCGTCATTAGAATTAATCTATATTTGACAAAATAGCTTTTATTTTTATTCTCAGTTTTATAATGCATCGCGGCGTTGAATGCAAAAAAAAAAAAAAAAATGAAAGCGAATAAATCAAATCACTTCCGGGATAGAATTACTACTAAAGATGTAGAAAATGATTTATTAAAACGTGGTGATGATATTTAAGGAGTAACCCGAGCGGATGTCACGTTGTTTACGTCGGGAGAGAGAGGATATGCCCTAATGTTTACGCCGGCTTTAATAGATCCCCCTTGGTAATCGATTTGTGTTTAAAGAGGATCGATAGTCGAGCCGATTAGTTATTGCCGGGATATTATTCTGTTGTGGCGGCGGCCCCGATAGTAACCACAACGACCGAACGTTAATATGCTAAGGAATGTCAACTACGCCTTATTTTTTTAACCAGGAAAAACAAGGAGGCATTTTAAGAGAGAGAAAAATTAATTACGGAAAAACCAAGATTTCACGCTTATCACAACGAATTATTAAAATTAATTTTTTTTTTACAAAAATAAAAAATACAAATTTCAAAAGAGTATTTTTTTTGAATAATAAATAACGAGATTAAAATTCAAGTGGAAAAATATGCGCTTTCGTTAAATCGAGGTTAAGTTTGCGCGCTATTTATTTATTTATTTTTTAGGTTAAAGATTAATTAATTGTTTTACGACCGATTATTAGTTGGTTAGTCGTGTATTTACTTAACGCCATTTTTTTTACTTTATGCAGTTTTTTTTTACAAAGTTTGAGCAGAACCGGAAGAACGATTTTAGATATTTCTGCGCACGTTTAACGCAGGGATAAAAAAACATATTTTAGAATTTAAAATAAAAAAAAAAAAAATTTTAGGTTTTTTTTTTTTTGGAATAATAATAAAAAAAAGAAATTGATGGATTTTCGAATTACCAAAAAAAAAAAAACGTGTTTCATCATCACCTGTTTCCGGTTTCCTGTCTATTACCTCTTCCAATCACTCAAACAGTGTTTTCGTCTGCTACGAACAAACAACATTTTGAACAACGAAAAGATGTAAAATAAAAAAGACTTATCCGTTTTTCGTGATCATATTTGTATTAAAATCGGGTGTGAGGAGTGGGGGGGGGGGGGGAGGGAGAAAAAAAACCGATTTTTTAAAAACCCCCATCGGAATTTTATTCTTTTTTTTTTTTTAAGAAAAAAAAAATTGTTTATATTATTTTTCTCCAGCTATTATTACGAAATAGAGTGATCAAAACGATGAGATATGGCGATGAAAAAGGGAGGATAGGAGATGGTTAAATGATTTTTTGAAAGGAAATAGAACTAATAAAATACACATAATATTTACCCGTGTAGTAAATCAGCTTAAAGATAAAAAAGTCCGTCCGATCCATATCTCGCAATTTTCCACTCTCCGCTTCGGTTCATCGCCATCGATGAGGATAAAAAAAGAGTAATAATAATAAAAAAAAAAACCAGGTGAAAGTTCCTCAAAAAATATATATATATTTTTTTTTTAAAAAAAAAATATTATAAAAGATGGGCAATTTGTGCTGGTTTCCAAGCGCTGCTCCTCCCCCACTACCTCAACTCATCCGAGCGTAGAAAAAGTAGGCCTAGGCGGTCTAACCAATGTCCTCGGGCGAAAACATCTTTTCCACTTCCAAAACTCTTTTTCTTTTTTTTCTACTTTTCATAAAAAGATGAGAAGAAAAGAGAAAAAAAACTTTTTTTTTTTTTTATCTTCTTCCAAACTTAAACTGGCTTCTTTATAAACATTATTTTTATCAAAGAGTCGGAAAATGTAAAAAGTTTTCCCATCGTTTGATGACGTATGATGATGACGAATGGGATAGATGTGGCTGTTGCCGATAAATCTCGGTATAACGAAACCACGTGCGTTTTTATATACGGTAGATCCCCCGCCACCACTCGTTAATAATCCTCTTCCGATTTTCACATTCAAACATCCAAAACCAAAAAATATAGTTCTCTCGAAACGAGACTTTTTTTTTTTGTCCATATGGGTAGGCCTACACACGCGCATGCTCGGTATTTTCTAAAAGTTTCCATGTCAACGTGCAAACACCTCCGGATATCGACCAAATGAGGAGAAGGAGGAGGAACCACCTTCGTCGAAATATCGTTGCAACTCACGTTTCGCGTTTATTAATTATAATAATATTAAAAGAATATATATATTTTTTACCCGTTCGATTAAACTTAATTATCGAGGTTTGGAGGACGCGCAAAGCCGTTTTTTTTTTATTATTATTTCTTTTCCTTAGCCGCGGTTTTTCTCTTTCTCCCGACACTCTAGCTCCCCAACTTTGCCTTGTTTTGCTGGGGTTTGTGTTACCGATTCCATGGTTACCAAAAAGTACACGCGCGGATATTATACGATGATAGAGGGAGGGTAGGGGCGGCTGGGCACTGGATCCGAAAACAGAGCTGTTGGTCCGAGCTGAGCTAGCCACGACGAAGCCGCCGCAGCTGTTTACTCTTTGGTCGTCAAGCCGGAAAGTTTAGTTGATAGACGTTATCAATCTGCGATGACATCATCCCAGAAAGTCGACTCACCTGAGCAGTTACCTGAAGCGGAGAGAAAAGCGGCTAGGTGAACGCCGATCTCCATCGGTTTCGCGCATGCGCTCTTTGAGGTTTTTACTAGGCTGAATTTCCGTCAAGAGCGGAGGAAGTGCGAGCTTATTATAAATAATTATAGGCTTTAGTCTCATTTTTTGTGAATATTTAAGATATTTTAAAAAGTGATTTAAATTTTTTTTTTTTTATTTTGAAAAAAATATTTATGGAGGGGTAATGAGAGGGATGATTATCGGCGGGAGAATTAAGTCGTTTAAATTGTTTATTAGGGTATTTAAAAATAAGTTAACGATTAAAAAGATAAATTCATTTTTAACGTTATTATTGGCGGTGATTTCGCTCAATTTGCGAGGGTATTGTTTAAGCGAATTAGTTTCTTTTATGATGAACTCTCCGTTTGCGCGAGTTTTAAATACTATACCCAAATAGCATTCTTTATTATTATTTATACGAATTAATTTGTTGTGTTTTTAAAATTTTTTTTATTAAATCTTCCATTTACGGGAGTTTTATTTAGGCGAATTAGCACTATTTTTTTGTGCCGTTTATTTTATTGTTTTTAATTTTTATTTTAAGCCCTCCATTTGCGCGAATTTTATTTAGGCGAATTACTTTTTTTTTGTGTAATCTATTTTATTGTAGCTTATGAAATTTATATACAATGTACAGTACATGTAAATCTGTATTGAACCCTTCATTTGCGCGAGTTTTTGATATCTAGTATTTTTCTTTATTTTTATGTTAAATTCTCCATATGCGCGGCTTTTATAATGCGGCACAAGGGAATAATGCAGACCATATTTTTTGTTCTTAGAAATATTTGGCATCGGTTTAATTTGCATTGGTTGTTAATACTCTGTTTTTTTTTGTTTCGTACACGATATTTTTAAATCCCTGGTATATTTTTCTTTTGATTTAATTTAAACGCGATTGAAAATTATTGTAGTTATCGAACTCGAAAGAATTTTGAAGAAACTAATCGCAATTTGAAGAAAAAAGACACTCTGTAAATTGTCAGTTACGAATCATTTGGTTGTGTGTGTGTGTGTGTGTGTGTGTGTGTGTTTTGACGCACCTGAGAACCCGGAGAGCGTTCTTCGAGCGCTTTTTTTTCTTCATTATTTTATTCGCGTTTCAAAGCCGAGGTTATTAGTTTTTCTAAACACAAAAAAAAAAGTAAAAGTGAATTGGGGGTCTGCGCACACACAGCAGCAGCATCAGCGCAGGAAGAGAGCAGGTGCTTTGTACCTGAGCGAAACAATCGGTCTGGCTTTTGATTGGCGGAGGCGGGGTATCATGATCTCCGGCGTACAGTAGCCAAAAAGTAACGTCCATGGTCGTGCCGGGTGTCACGCATCGCTCACTTTCCCTACCTATTGTTTTGCATGAGAGCTTTTTCCAACCTCTCTCCACTACCAAGCTAAAAAGCTACAGCAACAACAACAACAAACGCAATTATTATTAGATGTGCATGCATACATCTACATACTTCTCAATGTACATTTAAAAGAGTTATAAGTTCACTAGCGATTCCTAACTCTTAATAAAAGACTCTCTAAAAAATATTTTTCGACTTATTTAAACCCAAAATAATAATAATAAAAAGCCAAAAAAAAAAAAAAAAAAGATACAAGATTTTTTCATTTGTTTTGGCATTTTTCAATGTTCGAAGCTAGAGCAGTGAAGTGAGATGAAATTGACATCGTATATTGTCAGTAAATATAATACGGGTCATGACTGGGGGTACCTGGTAATATAATGAAAATAGGGGAACTTGGGAGGGGGAGGGGGGGGAGTGACTCCACCCTCCATAATAACAGCCATCTTTAATTTTTATTCCATTTTTGTACGTGTATAGAGAGGTGTCTTTTTTTATTTTTCTCTTAGCGTTTGTATGCATTTGCCCCCCTAATACACGTCCCTCCCCCCGCTATCTTAATGCCTAACTAACCTCAGCTAACCTCACCCAAATACCGCCACCAACGCCCTCTGCCGACGAGAATGCGACGATTTGGAATAAGTTGAAAAACACAAAAGAAAAAGATGCGCATTTGTATTGCGTGACTTCATTTACTCATATACAGGATAATTTCCTCTTTACCCACCTTATTATACTTTTATCCCCCACACTCTTTCATCCCTACTTTTGTTTCTTTTTCGGATGTTTTCTTTACAAATTTACCCTCAAATCGTTCTTATTCAAATTTGTTTTGCAAAATGCATTTTTAACATTTTTTTTAAAGGCATTATTGTCATTAGAAATTTTTGCTTAATTTATTGAAATGACTTTACTTAACTCGTTAATTTGGGGTTTTTTTAAAAAAAATTTAAATATATAATTTAAATTCCTTCTTCTTATTTATTTTTTTTTTTGGGGAGAGAGTAGGTGGCAAAGGAGTTAAATATTTTTATTTAAAAAAAAAAAAAATGTTGTGAGAACAAAATATTTATTCTTGTTTAACCGGCATTTTTTCTTCTTATTGTTATATTAACGAAATACTTGAACGTAAGTCCAACACGCAGACACATTCAAATACTTATGCTCTCTCACAGTGGCCTATTTTTTTTTTTAAAAAAAAATCTTGTTCGAGTGCAATTTGCACGTAAATCATTCTATATGTAAGGTAAAATGGAAAACCTAGATTTTATAGATTTCCTATTCGGAATTCGATTAAGTTCCGATTACGTTGTATCTAAGGGCGAACTTGAATTTCTAACGCTTTTTTGAAGTTAGTTTTTGGCTTTAAAAAGGCTAAAATCGGAATAATTACAAAATTAAAAAGGTAAATTTAAGGAAAATAAATCACAAATTTTTCTAGTATCGGTAAGAAATAATAATAAAAAAAAAAAATAGAAATTACGATTTGTCTTATGAAGAAAAGTAACCAAAAGAACAAAAATGCATTCACGTTTGTTCGCATCAGTCTACATAAAACTCGCGTAAATGGAGGTTTTATTGAAAATTTTGCGAATGAGTGAGGATAATAATTATTATGACTGTCAGAGTTGAAGTTCGCCACTCTGTTCTGTCTAATACATCATCATGTTGTTGTTGCATTAAGTTGATTCGCAGCTGAATTTCACAAGTTGCATTCACTATTCACAGCTTTCCAGCTGCAAAATTTTGATAGGCTTAATCGATAGTCTTACTCATAACAAATTAACAAAAAATATTTTTTAGATGGTATTTATTTTCCTCCATGTACGACATTTTGGAAGTTATTGCTTCCGGTTTGGTTAAAATTCTATTTTTTACGCCGTATTTATAGCGAAGAAAGTGAAACGAAAAGATTTGATTTTTAAAGGTACATGTATTTTGCGCAGAGTGTTGAGTGACGTCATAGGTCACGATCGAACGTCTTGAGTGATGTTGAAGGGCGGAAGTCTCAAAGAAGGAAAGCGGAGGGCACGCGCCAGTGTGGAAGAAGTGGGAGGAGCCAAGGCTGAGCGACACGCGCGTGCGGGAAGGCGGGCGGGCGTTGCTACTACGTTGCAGTCTCGGATCAAAATTTGCAGTGAAAAGACCTGCATAATGGATCGATGAGAATGAATAGACGAGGGCAATAAACGCCCATTCGATGTCTTTGAGCTCCCCCACCCTCGGTCATCCCTCAATTTCCTCTTCTCTCATTGCTTTGAACCTGGTCAATAGACTTTTTTTTTTTTTTTTTTAAAAGTATACATGTACACATTGTAGGCCTACAGTATATATTTTTGCATCACCTAAGTAGGCTAGGCTAGGCTGGGTTAGGTTAACTCTGGGATTGTTGTGTACCGAAAATGCGTTTAATAAAAGGCAAATAAAAATTCATTTTTCCACCGTAACAACGCGAAATAAATAAGCCGCCCTTTAAAAAAATATTTCTTAACCGCATTAAGTTTGTTTTCGAAGCAGTAAAAACACATTTTTTTTTTTAAAAAAAAAAGCTTTTTATTATTTTTTTTATACTTCCATTGTTATGTGCAGTGTACATTTTTTAAAGGATAATATTTTGTAGTCCGCCCTAGTTTTATAAACGAGACTTTTGGGGGATATTTCATTTATCAAATTAGCCTTAGTTGATCATTTTTAATTTAATTTTTTAGAGCTATATTTTATTGAAAGATTATAAAAACTAATGGAATTCGGCTATGAGGACATAATTTTAAGAGGCCGATTATTTTTATGACGTTATAACCGAGTTTTGTTACATTCGAGTAGCTTTAATATACCGAAAAACATTTGAGAAATCATTGCTGGATTTGTTATAACTGTAGGATTTTTTCAATTTTACGGCTTTAATATATTATGCCATTATAAACGCAGTAACAAATGTTTTTATAAGATTATTGTCACGGGGTTCTCAATGATGGTACATCAGATTCAGAGGTGATAGCATATCCAAGGACGTTATAACCAAGTTTTACTGTACCCAAGCTGTTTATTTGAGATAGATTTAAAAGAAGAAAAAAGAACCCAAAATTATTAGTTAAATCTTACTTAAATCTCGTTCTTTAATAATATTTAAGTGAAAATAGAACGAGATATAATATAATTATCATAATCAGAAATGTTGGCTTCCGGTTCAGCCTTAAACAGCGCAAACATTCTGATTGGCTCTCACTGTCTTTAAAAATGATAACGATTTTTCTTAAATAACACGAGATAAGAGTATCTTTCTTTGAAAGCCACGTTATGAATTGTAGCAGAAACATTCTAAGTTAAGAAAAAATTTCTTTTAACTCTTGAATTTTTTTTGTCATTTAATAATTAAATGATGTAATACTGCGCATGTATTTAGTTTCTTTTAACATAACATTAAAGTCAAAACCGTTTAAGTTGATTTTCTTTACAACAAAAAACGTGCGATTAGTGCGCAAGTATTGGTTTAACAGTAATAAAGTGAATAAACTTGCAAAACATCTTCAAAGAAAATAAAGTAACAAAAAAATAAATACTGTAAATAAATAAAAATAAACACTAAAATCAATTTCATTAAAAATTTAAATTTTTATGATAAAACTAAAATATAAATAAGGATTTTTTTGATCTTTTAATTTTTTTTCGTAGAATTTCTTTTAAAAGTTTCGAAATTTTATTTAAAACATAAAAACAGGTTAGTTAAAGAAAATTTAAAAAAAAAACTACCGGTACTGTATATTGAAAATTGAGTCACGACCCAAAGATTGGGAACTGAGGATATAAAAATCAAACAAACACGCAAACGTGACTCAGCCTATCGCGTTTCCCGTTTAATGTCAATAATATTAAACTAAGCAAATATTAAAATCCCTTCTCAATTTTTATAATCTATGCACTGCCCCACCGTCACACAATACGCTCACTTAACTCGATATCCAAATTGAAACCTACTCTAAAAACGGCGGCGCCCTAAGTGCGATAAAGACAAAGCGTTAGCTAAAATTCTCTTACAGAAATCAAAGGCCTGCCTGCAGCATTTAGCATACGATTCCGATTTTTGAGTTCGTTTATAGGGTGCACTTTATAGATTAAAAAGTCTTTTATCGACCGGTGCAAAATTTATGCAACTGAGGGTTTTGGTTTACGATACTTTTTTTTAGTAAGTTGAATGGAAATAAAATAAATAATTTGGGCTTAGAGAATTCAATTTATTTTGAAATTCTATCACTTTTATTCACAATAATTTGTTCATTGTTGCACTTATTAGCTCCTTAAAAAAGCATTTAGGCAAAAACAAGAACAAAATGCTTTACAGAAACGACATTTTTACTTGCAAATTTCACTCAATTGCGTGTTTACACAAGAGAAATCAATGGGGAGAACAAATTTAGCTTAAATTGAAAATGATGCTGTATTTTAAATACAGTGTATTTGTTTTTTAAGTTTGTCAAAATTAGCAAAACAGATTTGTTGCTTGCTGCAAGCCCTTTAAATATACTGTGACTTGATTTACTTTTCTAAATAACTACATGTACCGTACTGTATAAGCGGCTATTAAGGATTACAAGTGACTATAAAACGAAGTTGGAAAACCGTTTTATTGTTATTTTTATTATGATATCTTTATTTACTTTTTTTTTTTTTTTTTTTTAAATTAATTTACCGATATATCGATTTTTGCTTTTATAGTTATTTAAAATAAACTAAAAAGAGAACGAAAACTAAATAAAAAAATTTTTAAAACAAAAAATGAGCTATTAAAATCGGTTCGAGATTCTTAATTTAGTTTGAAATTAAAAAAACGAAAGTGTTTTTACAATTGGCGAGTGTGTGAACAGGTGAAGAAGGTAATCTTTAAATGTACAAATCGCCTATTTTTTTAAGTAAAAAAAAAAAAAGAAAAAAGGATTTGAAGTATATATTTTTTTTCTTCTTCTTATTTTCTTTATTCGTCGGTTAAGTCGAAGCGATTTTCAATTGAATTTTTGTTTTTCTTTTTTCTTACGTCAAATATACAAACTATTTTCTCATGCTTTCCGATTTCTATTCGCATTCTTCAAAATATTTCTCTTCTTCGGATCGTTTGTAATTGTTGACTGTGCACACAGTGACATCCTCACTGTCTTTACTTTCCATTCAAATTAAAAAAATAGACAGAAAGAGAGAGTGAAAGAAGATGGGGAGGAGAAGAAGAAAAAAATAAGAAAGAACAAAACTCATCTTTCATTATTTTTATATAGATAAAAGAGATCTAAAAAATAAGAATGACTAAGAAAGCAGAGTTTGTAATGACTTTGAAAACGAGAAGTCGAAAATGAGAGGCTATTTTTTTTTTCTTCTGCAACCCCTTCCACCCACACTCATGCTTCCCCCCCCCCCCTCCCCTCTCCCTTAACCACACCGTGTACTACGAAATCAAAGAAAAATTACTTTTTTTCTTTCTCTCAATCGAGAAAAAAAAAAATGCATAAAAAAGTATTTTATTTTGTTTTTTATTTCTAAAATCTTTCTTCAGTTTGGCGACTTTTGCTGGAACTGATGACTTGTTTCCGATGGGAGGAAACGCGGTTTTACAATAACAAAAAAAAAAAAATGATTATTATAGACCATTCAGGTTTATGGACTAAATGGAATATTCTTTTTTCTCCCACGTCGACATTTCCTATGCTCAAGCTTCGTTTCTTCATAATCGATGTATTTAAAAATTGAAGTAAAGCCCGGTTTTCACGTTTTCATCAGTCAATGTTTTTTTTTTATTTATAACTTTACACATTTACAGTATTTATTTTTTTGAAAAGGATTTTGCACTTTGTTGGATGAATTTAATTGAATGCTTTGAAAAAATTGCTTTGTTT
The DNA here is from genome assembly GCA_034692225.1 of Polydesmus complanatus. NCBI lineage: Eukaryota > Metazoa > Arthropoda > Diplopoda > Polydesmida > Polydesmidae > Polydesmus > Polydesmus complanatus. The sequence goes on from JAQGAZ010000104.1 coordinate 95,080, forward strand.
TTTTCTTTTTTTGTTGTTGTTACCAGTACTAAAGAATTATTTTATTTATTTATTCATAGTTTACTTTTATTTTATTAGTAAATGAATTTATTTTAAAGCAAATTTTAAAATAGAATGCCAGTACTATTGTTTCATTTACAGTAATGTATATTTTAAATTAAAATATTTTATTATTATTATAAGAATAATTTAATTTTTCATTTTTGAGCACCAATTTTTAGTCACTTGAAAATGGGTGAATTTCTTGCTATCAACGCTTTGGAGTAGTATTTCATTAAATTGTGCGTGATACGGATTTTATAAATTTAATAGATTCGATTATTTTTCTCTTATTTTCTCATTAAAATTTTGATGCGTATAAATTGTGTATTTCTGCACAATTTGCATACGTATGCAGACATTAGTTACGGTCTGTTTTTTTTTTCTTCTAATTTTTACGCATAAAAATTTTATTTCAAATTTTTTTAGATTTTATGTTTGCTGTCATTATAATTTTTTGTAATTACTTCCGATTATCTGTACATGTATAAATTTCGGTAAAAGTTTTTAAAACAAAAAAATTTTATTTTAAGCTATTTGAATAATTCTATAATAATTTACTGATTTAGTTTGAAATATTAGTGCAGTATACTGTAGAGTTGAACAACGAGAAATCGAGGTTTTTCTAGTTGCTCGTAGTCTATATGAATGTTTACGACACTGGATTTTGGTGCAGAGTGCAAGTATTTAAGGTTCATAAGGCGAATAAACCATCCATGTCGGATGAAGAAAAAGAAGTTAAAAGAAGAAAAAAAAAAATTACTTATATTGAGATTTTTTAACCTGTTTTTCTCGAAATTTCGAGGTACTTTTAATTAGCAGATGTTTCGGACTCGCATAAGCACTAATTTATCGCTTTTCTAAACATAACCAATTCTTTACGCAAATTTATATCTAATAAAAATGTTGGAAAAAAAAAATTATTTTTTTTTCATCTGACTACAAATTGTTTTAACCGCCAATTACGAAAATCTTGAAAATCTTTTATTTATTTATTTTTTTTCTTTAAAAAAAAATTCAACACTTTTAATTGTTTTTTCTTTATAAAGTGAAAGGAACATCCCTGTTGTTTACCAACAGAATTACCCCAGAATTCATTATTTTTTGTTACTATTAGAGATATTTAAATTTAGATTATTTTTTTGTGGAACAAGATTAAAATTTAAAACAAATTTTAAAAAGACGTCCTTATGTTCAGATCCAAAAATATTTTCGGTAACCGCAGCAGCGATTTAGTCACATTGTAAAAGAGCTAAGATTTAGCGTGAAACTGAATTTTTGAATAAATTTTGATCTTGTGGTGGCGATTATGCAATTTAAGCCTGTTCATTTTCTCTCATAAAATCAATGTTGTTGATAATATTTTGTGCGGCTATGACATTTTTATGATTTTAAATGATTACTCATACAAAATAATAGTAAAATATACAAACTTATGATAATGAGTGAATTAAATTTGAAATATTTATTTAAAATTAATAATGCCGCAAGTCTAAAAAATTGAATCCATGGTCACACTGCTAAAATTAATTTACAAAATTCACAACACCTGGAAGATAGGGAAAGCTTTAAAAGCAATGCATGAGCTGTAATAATATTAAACAAATAGAAATATGTGATTAAAAATTATTGTTATTTTAAAGATTATTTTTTTAACGTATAAAAGTAACCATTTATAATTTGCGGAATATGGATCATCGTTACTTCGCAAAAACTAAATTTCCTGCTGTTAAATTTAAATTTTCTTTAAAGTGAGACATTTATTACGCTTTACTGCGATTTATTAACATTAATTTTATACTCGTTTACTTTCAACTGAGATTGCGTCATTTTTATTATTCTTGCTTTAATAGAGAGTTTGCGGTTAAGCTTTTTTGCTCGTTCGTACGCTTAACTATACCTTTTAAACAGTTAAAAAAAAAAGGGCATTACAGTATTCCAAAAGCTGCAATGACGTAATAAGTAAAAGTTTACATTAAAAGTTATTTAAAAATTGTCATTATTATTATTATTATTTTTGGAATAAAAATCGAATTTAGTTTGAGTAATTGAAAAAATAGCTCTATCGTTTAAATAGTGAAAGTTTTATAATAAATGTTTAACATTTTGCATTCCACATTTTTTTATTGCTTAAAAAATGAAATTTAAAAGTTAAGTTTATTAAGTTATTTTAGCACTTATCGAAATACAGCAGATGGTTAAACAAATTTTTAAACAAAGTAGGCTTATGTTATCAAAAATTTAAAATTTAAAGCCCAAAAATTTGTCCAATTTGTTCTACAATTGAGTAGCAAAGCATTCTTCGTGCAATTCAAATAATATGAATAATAATATTGCGTACACAAAAGGCTAGTACACATTAGTTCAGTTCATGAACACGTTCCATTGAAATTAATAAGCGTTTGGAATTGCCATGACCTTGCGAATCTCTTCTTTTTTTTTATTATTATTATTATAATACATTGTTCGCTTTTCAACTTGTCGCTTTATCAATCATAATTTTTGCAGTGGCTCGTCGTACATGTTAAAGAATAAAATCAAATGGTTGGTAGTGGAAATGAAAACCTGATTTTAATTGCAGGATGCTCGTCATATCAATTAAAAGTCGTCGTGCTTGGACTCATTTGTGTTGCTTACTTGGAGATTACTCATCGCGCGCGAGATTGTACAATTGGCGTTCCGGAACCTACTCGTTCCTGTTCTTCCCTTCGTCGTTCCAGAAGGTGCTGCCCAGCTTCTTCGTTATTTTTAGGGAAATGAAAGTTTAAAAATTATGTTAATTTTCCACAAAAAAAAAATTAAGTTTTTTTTTAAATTTGTTTTTGTTGTTTTTCCTCTGTTCCATTCCTTAGTATTTACGTTTGTTTACCACGCGTAACGTATACGCACTCTTCAATTACAACATCAGAAATGATGGGGCGGTTCTAGCTATAAATACAGCGTGTACAAACATTAATTGACGTCACACTCCAACAAATATTAAGTCAATAACATTATTTTATTGCATTATACGATTTATTTGAATCTACAAGCTAATTGTTAGCTTTGAAAAAGATACACATTTTTTTTTTGCTTCAGATTTGCGCAGAACTAGAAAAAAAAAATTATAGGTTTTATATTAAAGAGAATCGCTATTTAAGACTTAATTTAAGTACTGTATACTGTACCAACATCGCCATTTTAAATTATCCTGTCGATTACGTCATTGGTTGAATTTTTTTTTATTATTATTTTAACAAAAATAGTTACTTGGTTACCTGATCAATTTTTATGTATCCTTGAAATGTAAATATTGGTTAAAAAATTTAATTTTCGAAATATCGATATTATTTATAAATTTTAGCAAAGTTGACATTTGCGCTAGGGTTAGCCTACATTTCGCGTAATAAAAAAAATTTTTGCGCAAGAACTGCAGTAGGCTGCAATAAATTCAAGAAACATAGAAAAAATAATAAAACAATAATTATTTACGTACTATATTGCGTTTTAGCCATATAAATGGAATAAATATGAGTCAAAGAATCATAATTATATAATTTATTTCGAGATCAAATTTTTGACTACATAAAATTCGCGCAAACGGAGGGTTGAGTGGAATTTAGATTCATTCATAAGCGAAGACGTAGTTTAATTAGTTTAAACTTTAAAGTAATCTACCGGTATTTGCGCGAAGTTTCTTTTTTGTAAAAGCATAATTCGCGCCGAAAAGAACCATTAAAAAAAGGGAAAATAAATACTCCTTCCAGAGAGAACATCTTGCTGACCTAAATTCAGCTACATTTTAAGGCTTACAATTTTCAAGTAAAGACACATTGCGTAACCATCTGTCCTGTGTAATATCTAGCTGCAAGCTTTGTAAGTTTTAGCAGCAAAGCAGCTTGAGTTCAAAAGTCGTCCGAAGAACCAGACATTTTTTTTAATTTAAATTCGCATTCAAGGAAATGCAAGTACAAGTAGCCCATTAAAAAAATTGAATTAGTTTGCATGAATCTTCATAATACAATGAAGGCTTGAATGTAGTTTCCTCTGTATAAATCGTTGCGCGTTAAATAGAAACCGTGTAAAATCGTTAATTTAACGTCAACCATTTTTTTTTTTAATCCGTCAACCATTTATGCCGCGCGTTATGAAAACTCTCACTTGATTAATCAATCGAAATGTTGTTTGTTTTTTGAAATAATTAACTTTGTCGGGGACATGGTTAAATTAATTGCTAATAATAGTAATAAAACTTTAGATGAATAAAATATGAGAATCGCGAGTCTTGCTCGATTATTAGCCCTTATCAAGTTGTTTCCGATTGGCGCGCGAAATGCGGGTCAGTTGGCGGCGCAGTGAGCGGTTGCGCAGTGGCGGTCGATCGAACAGAGGGGTTGAACGGGGGAGAGAGTAGGGTTGTGTTGGTTGAATAGGCTAAGTGGATCGGCTCAACCGCGAGCTGTGTGTTGCAATTGGTAAGGTGGGCTGGGGTCTCGTGTCTAGTCCATTTCCCTTTTCTTAAGGGTCATTCGCGAAGTCAACCGCGCGTCGCAACCGATTCACCTGGCAAATCTTAGGTTTCGCAATGCGGCTAAAATTTCCAATCGAATTCGCTCGATATTCATCTATTATTGAAATACATATTCTTTACATCAAGTAAATGCTCTTGGAAAGATTAATGCATTTATCGAACGTTTAACGAAATTCATTTCAAATAAAATTGCATTATTAAAGCGACAAAAAAAGGAAGCGAATATGGTAGTTATTAAACACTAAAATTATCCAAGCTTAGCGTTTTAATTTACATTAATGTTAATATATGCGACGTAAATGCTGCGAAAACAAAAACTTGCATATTAACTACTCCGTGAATGGTTAGCTATTAAAACGAGTATTATCTTTAAACCGAAACTGCTCATAATTTTTCTATAAAAAAAAAAATGTAAACAATGAAAATTAATTAATGTAGCTACATAATGTCTTATCGTAGATTAGCATCGTAAGATTCGGACGATTACTCGCTTTGAACTTTCGTATTCAATTTAGCGTCGTGTAACTATAAAAGTAAATTCAAACAGCTGCAATTAACTTCAGTACTTTCGTTGGTTAATTACGTTTTTATAATAAAGTTGTCTGTGTTTTCGGGGGTAAGGGGCTCAACTGTATATTTTATAGAGGTTAACAAGCCATTGCTATTGAATTGGCCTTATCTCCTGTTTACATTTAAGCGTTCATTTTCTGCTGTTACTGTTTGACAGAAAAAGTAATTTTCCAATTTTAAGACAAGTTTCAATTGAAATTTTTTCATTATACCTTTTATAACGTTATAAATTTTTAAAAGTTGTTTTGAGTGAGATACTTAAATCTTACAATCTCCGAAATGTTGCAAAACACAAAACAGCTAAGCCTTGTTAACCTAAAACAGGCCTCATTTATGGTTCCACCAAGCGAGTTTGACAGCTTGAAGTTTTCGGTTAAGTTTTAGGGCCAGCTTAAAGACTAAATAATGATATGGTGCAGTGAAATGTTTTGAGAAAATTTGACAAATTTTATTTATTTATTTCTTTTTTGTTTGTTTATTTAAATAATGAGCTATTTAACACTGACTTGCAGCTTAGCGGTAATTTATAATAGCCTACTGTAAAATATTGCATTTATTTTTCAAAAAATCTTTGCGGGCCGCAACCTAGGTTTTCGGAGGCCGCGTGTTTGATAAGCCTGATTTAAAGACTTAGTATAATATAATTGGGCTTTGAATAACATTATGGCTTAGAATTTGCGCTTAGAATTGTCTACACTTTTAAATTTTGAGTTGGGTTACTTTACGAATGCTTCGTATTTTAAATAAGGGTACTCTGTGTAAACCCGAATACAGATTTAACTTTACTCCATTAATTTAACTTTTTTGTACATTGAGTTTCACATTTCTTAAAAATCCGTTGTATTCATATCTACTTATCTTTGAATGTTGACATCAAGTGATAGCCAGTACAGATATTGCTAGAATTAATTGGCAAAGCCGCTTTTTGTTTTTGAGTGAATCAACGTTTAGAAGCGAACCTTATGATACCACATTATGTTAAAAATGTTTTAGCGAAATATGTGAAAGTCTTGATGTTTGTCTTACGCAGGTTTTGCTGATCCAAAATCCTATTTGCATTTAAAAAAATCTTTTAAATTAAGTTTTCTCTCTCGAATTAATCGCTTCGATTATTATTGTTACAATAATACTGTATTTTTGTAGCACCGATTGATTTAATGAATGAAATGGGAAGGCTTATTGATGTGGTTGCATTTTAATCGTGTTTGAAACTATTTTTTGTTATCTTGTAATTAATTTATTTTAAAAAATGTTGATTTTTCTCGTGCTTTTGCATCTTTTAGATAATGTTAAGAATAAGTTAAAATTTTAATCAGGTTTTGCCATTTGCTCTCTCTACACCTTCCTGCTCCGGTTTTTAGCGAAACCAGCTGTTCCTTCATTTCCTATCATACCACTTTGTGTGTAAGGGGGTTCTTTTTTTTTATTACTCGGTTTAAGCGATGGTTAGTTGGAAGCATGTTTTCCTTACGAGTCCAGGTGATGACCACTCAGCCCACCTGCCGAGACTTTTTCTTATTTTAGAAAACGAACAAAGTGCTAAGCGCAGATTTTACGCTTACATTATGTTCCGTCTGTGTCATTTTCAATTAAAACTTTTTTTATTTACACTTGTCACGTATTACAATTTAAACAACAACGAAAAAAATAGTAGTTGGGTTTTTTTCTTCTACTACGGTATTTTTTTATCGGTTTTTTTGATCGCTAATTTAAAAAGGACTGCTCACATATTGTGTCACGCGAAGGCATAAAACTTAAGATACCATTTTTTATTTATGTGGCAAAATATGACATTATTTGACATAAAAAACAATCAAATAGGTTGTAATCACCGTGATAAAAATTAATCGCATTAGTGTGTTATAAATACAGTATAATGCAGTAACTGAACAATTTAAATATGCAGTTAAAATAGCAATCAAGCGCAAAGCAATATGAGTTACTACGTAAATAAAATTTTTGGTACAGCTTTGTTAAGTTTTATTATTATTATTAAATATATTGTAACAAAAATAATTATGTTCAGCACAACAAAATTAAAAAAAAAAAAATATCGCGCAAAATTTAAATGTTTCGAAAATATTTTCTATAATAAAACTTGTCGTTTTAATCGTTTATTTATGAAATTGCATATCAAATTTATGTAATTTTATTACCATAAAACGGCGCGTAGTAAAATTTATTATACTGTACAGACATTTTACTGCACATTAAATTTAAGAATTAAAAACAAGGTGTTGAAATGCAAATTGTAAATTTTAAAAGATGTAATTTATTCCTTTCCGAAATTTGAATATTTAAAATGACCAGATAACAGCAGTACAGTACATGTACCTGCTTTTTACATACTGTACTATACTTTGTGTCAAGTTGTATGCAGTACAACTACAATATGGACTTTCACTTACACTGTATGGTTTCCTGGAGGTTAGATGAAAAATGTTGAAAGGTGCGATCATCTCTTATGAAGCTGATTATGACGTAGGTGCGGTAAAGTTAATTGGCAAGTGTTTATTTAGTTGCTAAACAAATTTGTATTTCTTCTACCGAAAGTGTTTTTTAGAAGAAGAAGAAAACACGATCGAGAAGAGCGAGTAAATCTTTTTTTTTCTTTTTCTTCATCTGTCTCTAAAGAGGGAGGTGAGCTTTGCTGGGGGGTTCATTTCACTTTCCCCATCCTCTCACCCACCTCCCGAGATATTGAAAACGGGGTCGTTATTTCCGAGCCTGAGAATAGAAAACGAAAAATAACGCATTTCCCACGACTACCTCCTAACTACCGGTGTTACGAATGAAAATTGCATCCAAAAAAAAAAAAATTGACGCTGGTCTCTTTTTTTTTTTTTTTTTATTCTTTTTCTTTCTTTTTTCACTTTTTTTTTTCGTGACTCGAGCGACACAGCGGAGGGTGTGAGATGGGAGGGTCTGTCGAAAGGTATGAGACAGTAGCGCAAGGTTTAATGCTCTTTATTTCGACTGCTCTTCCACCGGATATCCGGGAAAGCCTGAAGAGGTAGAGCTGATATTTTTTTTTAAATATTTTTTGTTGAAAAATAGGGCTGCGAAGAGAAGGGAATCAATCGACCGGAAGTTCCACCTGGAGCATCACTCACTCCCCTCTTTACTTTTTACTAACATCCTTCCTCTCTCTTGAATTATAAATTATTCACGTGTGAAACTCTTCCAACTTCTGCACTTTTGAACCATTTCTTCAGACGCTGCTGCCATCTAACGAAATATTTCGGAACGGTTTTCACCTGTAAAATAGTTCACCTTGATCTATTATTATTATAGCCTATAATGATAATGCAGTTGCCTAAGAAAGTGATTCCCTATTCGAGGACAGACTGTTGGCATAGTGTGCTTTGAATTAGTGGTGTGTCATCGAATGTAGCAGGTGATTTGGACGGCTCCAGGGTCCACGACCTTTCTGGACCCCAAATGAATTCGTTTACCTTTTTTAATATCGCGTATTAAGGAATGCCAAATTTCTACTAATTTTTATTATTACTGAATTTCGTTTGAAGTTTATAAACAGTTTTTGCACCGGCTAGAATCTATTTTAATTACAGAACGGCTTAAACCGGACTTACACTTAGGCCCAAGAGCGCCAACGAGACTAACTTTTTTCGTTTTAGTTAGTTTCGATTTTGTTAGTTTTAGTTCAAAACTTAATTTGCAGTGCACCAATGCAACTATGGGAAAACTAACATTTGTGAAAATGTAGTTGAATATCAACCCAAATTCAGCTCACGTGACTGCTAAAAACAGCAAAAAACTGGATTTTTCTGCTGCTTTTAATT